>WUQG02316036.1:0-19064 GCA_011317285.2 Androctonus mauritanicus | reverse complement strand
ATATTTACATGTCTCCTGCTATAGTGCTGAATTTGTTTATTGTGTTATTTATTGGCAGTGTACTACTATGCTTTTAATCAGTTAAAGTTCAAAATATTGTAAGAGCAATCATAAGATTCGGTTATCATAAATCAACTGATTTAAGGATGTCATACTGGAGATTTTCAGTTAATGTCAAATTTTTTGAAAAACAAACATTGAAATTTTTATCTGCATTTATAACTTCCTCTTGCTATGTGCATTTTTATGTAGAAATAAAATAATAAATGCAGATAGAAATTATATTGTTGATTAACATGCTTCAATAAGATGTTAGAATAGTTAATACTAATAGATCAGTATAATTTAAAAAAAAAAAAAAAAATACCTCTTAATCTTGGACAACAAATAAATGCAAAAGTAATGACTCATTTCTAATGTTAAAAATAACAAAATATATATACTCTAATACAATCTAATTAGGGCAATATTTACAAACCAAATATCTGAAACAAATTGATCCATAGCATGACATTTATCTGCATATAATTGTGCAGATAATATATTACCTGCATTAGAATATATTAAAGTATATTATCTGACTTGAGCGAAGTTTTGTCTGCCAAAGTTCTTCAATAAGAATCATGGCTACTTAGATTGTCCACCTGAAAGTATTAGTATTTGCCTAGTCCAATAAAATTCTAAAATTAATCATTATATAAGCTTCCTGAAATGGAATTCTGTGGTATGTCACATTAGTCTCACTAATAAGATGGAGTGCTATCAAAAAGTTCCTGTTTCTAGTCGGAGGTGATAAAATCTTTATTTCAGTAAAAATTAATTATAATTATAGTACAATTATTATTTATTAGATGGTGGAATTATAATCTTGATTTAAAATAATTATTAATTTTTAAAATTTAATTCTAAATTATCACACTAGGGGTTAATTTATCTTCAGATATTTGCTTAAGTAATGTTACACAGAATTTCCATTAAAATGAATTTAATATCTAAGTCTTTCATTGTTGCTGTTATTTCCCCTCATATTTTCATAATAAGTATCAGTTTTAATTAAAAAATTTTATACAAATTTAAGAAATGCATGATTACTTTTAATACAAAACAAAAATTTTTACTGATCACATATTCTAAGTAAGTCTGTGAAATATATTAGTTTCTTATTGCCTTTATAATTGGTCTTAATTTGTTTATGACTAGCTACTCACTTACATTTAACTAATTTTATAATTAAATTAAACTAATTTAATTATAAAACATTTAACATTTAACTAATTTTATATTAGGATATTGTATAAGATTAAGTTTGTGAGAATAATTTGTAATAATCTAAATTATCCATTTGTCTTATACTAGCAAATCTGTGCTTAGCATTAGTTCGATAATTTATTGTAATTTTTAAAGGTTTAAATAAAACTATAAATTAATTTTTCAACTTTTATTAAATGTCGCTTAAATATAGTCATTCTTCATTTTTGATGAATGACTATATCTGTTCAAGAATATAATGACAATTACCTTCTCCAATGAAAAGCATCAAGAAATACAGGAATTTGTAATTGAGATTATTCTATGTATGTAATAAAAATTTATATTAGTGAAAATCATAAAATATTCTCAAACTATAAAATATTGGTAGATTAAATAAATTAATAGCTTTATAAATAACTGGAAAATTTTTATAAAATTCTATAAATTAAAACAAGTCAAATTGTGTTGCTATGACAATGATACTTTCATTTCTTCATATGTAATATTGACAGTTATACTCTCCATTGAAGAACATGTCAAAAAATATGTAGGCTATTTCATTAAAATTGATTTAGTTCTTGCATTAGCAAGAATAACTAATAATAAGTGAACATACACACACAGACATTTCATATTTATAATATGCTTGACTTAAAATCCCATCATAAGTCAAAAATGATCCATAATGAATAATAATCTTAGCATTAGTAATAGATAATGAAATACTGAATTGTTTAAGGTATAATCATCCAGATTTGATTCTAGGTCCAAAAGATTATAACTCTCAGATGTAAAATCATTCAGAATTGAATTCAGATTCCTAAGATAGTAAGCAATTGTTTTGCTGCATTTATAATAAAACAAAGTATTTCTATCCAATATGCTATGAAAATAGTCAAGTTCAAAATATAAGGACCATTGTAAGAACTGAATACTATAAGTCTAAGGACTACTTATATAGATATATATAGAATAAGATGTCTCTAATAGCATACTCTTTTTCTAATATTATAAGCACTTTTGGAATTTTATTTTTCTCAAATTTTTATTCTGTTTATGAGATCCAAGAAAACAAAAACTTTTTTTTATGAAGGTATCCAACTAAATTGTTATTTTTAGATAACCACATGTTCTATGAACAAAACAAACCATGAATGATGAAATTTGAACCATATTTTCATTAAAAAAAAATGTGTATAAAAATCAAGTATTGCATAACTTTTGTTCAATGAAGCTGTGTCTTATAATTATTAAGAAAATTATATAAATTCTCTGAAATATTATTATTTTTATTAATATTTTATATTTATTATTGTTTTCTTATGAAAACAATAATATGTAATTTTCATATGTAATTTTTAGTAGTACTTTTTATAAATGTTTTAATTTATATTAAAAAATCCTAACACGTACAAAAATGATTTCATCTCATACATAAACAGCTATAATATTTGTTATGTGCTCTAATTGGACTATGGATAATTTATAGTACAAAATCACCCACTGCAAGATAAAGTAAGCTTGATTGCAGTTTCCTGGGAAGCCAGTGGCTATAATAAAGCAATAAATGTGCCATTTTCCTTTGAATATAGCTGAGAGTTTTATGTTTCAATTTTTATGTTTTTGTATACATTTTGATGAAAATGAAACAAAATATGAATGATTAAAATATATTTTAGTTTATTTAAAAACATTCAATCTTAGCACTAATAGCAGTCAGAAAATGATGCTAAAATAAATTTAGATTGAAGTAAATCAATTAGAAGCACTTTGTTATTTTATTAACCATCAGTTCATCTAGTTTAGTTTAACAGAATTAACCAGTATTTTCTTATTATCTACAATATTTTTTCAGGTTTAAGTATTTTATAGTTCTTTATATTAAAAAATTCAATTTTTACTTAAAATTTCAAAAAATAATACTTTTTCATCCCAAAACCAGAATAAATTTGATATATTAGAATACAAAATCAACAAGATGCATATACTGCAAAAATATTTTATAAATAAGATAATACATACATATTAAAACAAATATATGTTTCCTTTAATAGATTTTTTTTGTTTCAAAATAGATAAAGGAGCCTCTTTACTCGCTTGGCCTCAGGATCCCAAGAATCTTGACATGTCCCTGTTGTTCAATAATGTTTCACAATACTGTAATTATTTTCTATATTTAACACATATTGATTAGTAATTATATTAGTATTAATGAATGTAATTAATTTATAGCAATAATGTGATAGAGAATTTTTTAAATGAACTTCCATCATTTAATTTCAGCTGATTAGGTTATTAACACACCTGAGCCATTTGAGCATCTGGCTCATTCATCACTGTGACGATGAAAACAATTACACAATGTACTCATATGCAAATTTATAAATCACAAGTCATGAAATAGCATAAAAAATACTGTTAAACAAAATACAATATAATTTCTTGGAAGAGCAAATAACTTCTGGATTTTTAACTATTTTGAAGTAGTTGGAACAAAGTCCAATACTTCTCAATTTTTAGTAAAAAAAAATTTAATAATATTTGCCTTATATATGCCTAAAGTGGTCTCTTTCTCTGCACCTAAGCAAATGTGAAATCTCATACCAGACAAAATACAGTATAAAGAATTATAAATCTGCCATAAATAATCAGTTAAAATTCCTTCTCAGATAGCATCTCAGAAAAAATATTTTTTTTCCAAAGTATAAAAAATATGAGATATTCTATATATACTGTAAATATTCTATAAATTTGTGTGTCGAACAGTTTACTTCAATTGTAACCTCTTTAATCATGTGCAAATTATTTTTGATACACCTAAAAGATCCTAGCCTATGTATTCTATACTTAATTTTTTTTAATTTTATGAAAAGTGGAAAAATGAGATATTTAGTAAAGTTGACTGTTCGAAATTGATCTATATCTTTTTAAGTCATTTCAGAAAATAAAGTAAGAATGAAAAAAACCATATATTCAATATATGAATTTTCTATTCTTATCTTACATTATAAATTAAAGTATTATCATCAAATAATTTATATAATATACAATAATAAAAATGAAATGTACTAAGTATACATTATGAAATAATGTATACTTAGTACATTTCATTTCATTATGAAATAATGTATACTAGTACATTTTAATCATATTTTTGAACAGAATACTATGTATTGGTTCTGTATATCTTTACATCTAAAAAACCCTCATAATGATGTCTTTATACAAAAAAAATTTAACTAAAAATTATCTTGTCTCAGAAATTATATTAATGGTTAAAAATAATGCTGGATTCAAAATATCCTATTTTATAATTTTTCAGTATCTTATAATTTAAGTAACAAATTTAATACTATAAAGATAGGTGATCAAAATGTTTGTTTTTTACTATCAATCTAAAATGACATTTAATAATCTGAATGTTCAAATGAAACCAGTTTAAATATAAATCAGTAATAATATACTATAACTTTACTATGATTCCACAAATGGCCATACCTATTTCAACTATGATAAACTGTTATCATAATGTTCCCCATTTCACAAAATGTTTTTCCACTGTTGCCTTTTTTAGCTCTCATTTACATTTCAAAATATTTTCTTATAGTCTTAAAATCATTTGATGGTTGCATTTGAGAATAATTGCTCTAGAGAATCAGTTGTATCAAAAAGATCAATTTCAATTATATCAGACAATGTTTATCAAAATGATATATTATAATAATTATTATCCAATTTAAATGAAATTTACATATATTATTGTGATCTGCTAGAGGATTGTTTGTTAAAAATGATAAAAATCAATTTTAATCATTTAGCTTGTTCCAATATAGTAATAATATGCACATATTTCATTTAAATTGGATCATATTTATATAATATGTTGTTTTGACAAATATATTATATAAATAGTAAAAAGTGTAGTAAAAAACTGGTTATTTTAAATTTTTAACAAAAAAATATATAAATTGAAATAATGAGAAAGATTAAGAGATAATTAATCTCTTAATCTTTCTCATTATTTCAATTTATATATTTTTTTGTTAAAAATTTAAAATAACCAGTAATTCATCAATCTTAACTAATTTCTTCTTCTTTGATAAGATATTACAATAAAAACAGTACTATCAAAAATTTCAGTCTATAAATCTGTCTCTCTACTGAATTTAGGTTGGACACAAAACATTATTGCTAACAGTCATTGATTGACATTTTGAAACATTGTTTATGATTGTCATCAACTTGTCAGAGAGAGTCTCCAGCAATTATCATCTGGTTTGGACTAAGTTTTACAAACTAACTACTTAAAATTAGTTATTTCAGATAAATCTCAGCTTTTTGTTATTTGTCACATTGAAGATTTCCAATCTAAGATAAACTATTTTTTATATTCATCTAATCTGCTCTAAGTTACACAATAACTTTTCTTCAAAAATCAATACAAAAATTGTTCATTCATGCCAATGATTTCTCTCAGGTCTCAAGTTAATCTTATTCTCCTCCTAATACTGTGTGAAAATGTACCATTCTTTACATTTTCTTCCAAGTTAAAACTCCATAAATCAGATTATCCATCTCACCCCTTAGATAATAAGTATTCTCATCCTATCTTTAACCTAAAAAAATCTATATCAGCTTGTCTTCCTCTCGTGAGGCTAAAATATTACTTTTTTTTCCTTTGCTAATATCCACAATTTATCAACTTTTCATTTTTTCAAATTTTATATTGCTAATTTTTATCCCTTTATCTATTCCTTCATTCAAAATCGTTATGCTCATCAAATATAATTTTATATCAGTCTGGTCCCTTATAGAGTTAGGGTTGTTACCCAATAGTCTTCTCCTGATAACCAAAAATAATAATTTCTAATTAAATGCTCCATCTACCTTCAGAACAGTGACATGCCAATGGACACACCATTATCAGCATTTCTTTTTGAAATTATTAGCCATAACCTTAAGTAAGTCATGCTGTTAAAATGTTTTAAATGAACATTTATGATACGTGCTTGTAAAAAATAGTGTTTTGAATTATAATGGATTTGAACTATGACTGAAATTTTTTAACATAACCTGCCATAAGTTGAGGACTTCGTGTAATATGAATCTTAAATTATCACCATTATAAAATAAAATTTTCTTATTATTTAACAAAAAAATTTTTTATGAAAGTATTGTCTATTAGTAAATAGTTAATAAATCTAACTTTGAAACTGAAATAAAAGTAATATTATACAATTATATCAATATGATGTAATGTTTTAAAAAATACAATAAATTTATATGTAAAATATACAATTTATATCTTACATATAAATTCAATTTGATGCTTCAACTTAACTAAACTGAATTAATTTAATAAACTTTGTAATTAGAGATTATTTTTTAAATCATTATTTAAAAATATTGATTTAAAAAATATGTATTTTAATGATTTTAATTGCTTATAAATAAAATTTTTACTTACTATATATTGTATATATCACTGTTTCTCAAAATATGTTCTGCAGATATTCAGAGATTAGCAAGCATATTTATACATAAGATTTCTATAAAAATACAAAAATAAAATGATTTCAATAATAAATTTGAATAAAAAATTTTATAATCCTCATAAATGTAAATCCTATTCTAATCATACATTAGTTTTTTTTTTGTTTTGAGAAATAAAATAATTCAGTATTGAGTATCTGTAAATTTGTTTTTATTTAAAAAGAGGTCCTCATAGAAACCATATTTGAGAAACATTGGTAAATACTGATTTTTTTTTCTAAGTTTTCTAATTTAGTATTTTATTTATAGTGCTCACATCTTAACTGTTACAGAAGATTCACTTTACTAGTTTATATTAAAGGAATTGATTTTGAAACAAATGAAAATAAGTTAAAGAAATCATGATTTATAGGATACAATTTAATCAAAACTGGAGGAAAACTTAAATATTTAATCTATGGTTTCAGCTTTATAAACTTTAACACAGGTAAAAATGATTTTGTGAAACATTGATTCAATAAAGTAACATAATACAAACTAACTTCTCTATTTTATCATTTTCTATAGTTACTATAATGCTTAATCAAAAATTATATCTTAAGATAACAATTTTTATACAGTTATAATAGATTGTAAATTTAGTCAAGGACTTCTAATATGAAATACTTAGATTTTTGATTTTCTATCCATAGTAGTCAAACCATATTCATATTGCTATATTCAACAATAAAGTATTTATTATAATATGCTCTGTATAGGATTGTTCGGAAAGTAATTTTGTTTTTTTCCGAAGTGCGTTAGTTGTATTTTTAATCTACCACTTTCATTTTAAGCCATATCATCATTATACATTTTGATAGCTGACATTTCAAGGTTTATTTATAAAAAAACTTTTTTGATTCCGTGCAATTGTCTTTTTGGTGTCATATCAAAAATGTAAAACAAAAAAGAGCATTTTTGGCATATTTTGCTTTTTTATTACTGAAAAAGTAAGAATGCTTATCAAGCAAGAAAAAGGTTATGTGAAGTGTATGGAGAAGATGGTTAACAGAACGCCAGTGTCAAAATTTGTTTGCAAAATTTTGTTCTGACAATTTCAATATTAAAGATGCACCACATTCTGGAAGGTCAGTTGAAGCTGATGAAGACAAAATAAAGGCATTGGTTGAAGCAAACTGCCAAATTACAACACGAGATATTGCTGAGATTGAATTTGTCAAATTTGACTGTTCGTGACTATATGAAACAAGTTGGTTTCATTTCAAAGCTCTATTTGGGTTCTACATGTTCTCAAGAAAAGATATTTGCTCCATTGCATTGACATCTATGATTTGCTGCTCAAACATCAAGAAAATTATCCATTTCTGAAGTAAACCATAATTGGCGATGAAAAATGGATTGTTTAAAACAACATCGGACACAAAAGATCATGAAGCAGAAAAGATGAGCCAGCTCAAAGCACTTTGAAAGCAGATATTCATAAAAAAAAAAAAACTGATGCTCTCCATTTGGTGGGATTTCAAAGAAATTATTATTATTTTTTTTTTGAACTTGTACCAGACAATTTCACAATTAATTCACAAGTGTACTGCCACCAATTAGATATATTGAGTGATTCCATCAAACAGAAGAGGCCAGAATTGATTAACAGAAAAAGTGTAGTGTTTCATCATGATAATGCCTGATCTTGTACAAGTTTGATGACTTGCCAGAAGCTGTTACAGCTTAGATGGGATGTTTACCACACCCATCATATTCATTAGATCTGTCATCCTCTAATTATTACTTGTTCCAATCTTTATAAAATTTTTTAAATGGCAAAACATTTAGTTCAAAAATTCTGCAAACATGGAATCATGCTACTACCAGAAAGATGGGAAAATGTGTTAAACAAAAATTGTCATTCATTTTCATGAAAAAGTGAAATTACTTTCCGAATAACCCTTATATATAGATAAATATAGCAAACCACCCATATTTGTGAGATTTATATTCTTTGAAAATATCAATGAATATTGAATTTGCAAATACTCAAATAATTTATTGGAAATGTAGGATTTTTTCCTAAGCACCAAGTTTTTAATATTTTTGGATTAAACTATTATAATGATATTAAATAATATATTAATATTTATATAGAATATGATTTAGAGAATATAATGTAAATAGCATGAAAAAATGCTTATCTGTGCTGTAATTAAAATTTTAATAGCCAAAATATAAAACATAGTAGATTCATATTAAACTTGTGTAATATCATTTGCTGATATATTACTTTGAAATTTATTTAGCACTGAACTTTCTCAATACATTATAAAATTTCTTCTTTTATGTAGGAATGTAAGGATATTCAGAATTAAAGTACAGAGGTAGCATAATGTACACTCAGATGCTAATACGTAACAAATCATTTTCTCAAAAATACACAGAGGTATAAATGAGAGATACTGAAAATGCCTAAATATTAAAGTATAAATTAAACAGGATATGATTATACCTATGTTCAAGTTTTAAGGTTTATATAATAACATAGAAGTACAACACAAATCCAAGATGGATTTGTGTTGCACTTCATGTAATTATATAAACCTTACAATAACCACATAAAATGCAACAATGGGATTTGAATCCAAATCCCCATGATTGCATTTTGTGTGTTTATTGTATGTCCCTAGTATGGATTTACAAAAATTAATGAAAATGTTTTGTATTTTAGGAGAGTAAATGTAATTTTTAAATGTGTTAAGTAAAAATTGTGTTGTAGAATTAGTGTGCTGTATGAGGGTTTCTAAATTTTCAAATTTTGTTAGATCAAAATTATGTTATAGGAAGGATACCTATATTTGTAATTTAATCAATACATTCTATTAAAAATGAATGTTTTAAAAATATATTTTTCATTATGTATAAATATTTGCTGTGGAATAGAGACTAATAAAACAAATTAAATTAAAATTATTTTAATAAATGATGTATGTAGGTGGTTCAATAAATAAGCCAACAAGACATCATATGGGTGTAATATTCTCTATATCATTACAATTCCTACCAGGCAAGAGTAGTTTGACCATTGCTTTGTTATATAGTTGTTAGATGGTGCTTCATGTTAATCATACTCTCCCAACATCAGTTGTAAGATTGTAGTGCTTACAGAAACATTGTCAAACATCAAAGTGTGTAGTATGATGTAAAGGGCACATCACTGTTTTGCAACACAAATGATCATCTTTGTTGTCTGTGTTGAATTAAACCATGTTAAACTTAAATTGTAGTGTATAAAACAAAAATTTGATATAAATTTTTAAACTGTTAAATCAAAGTTGTGTAATTCAATTGCATGTAAATCAAGCGTTAGATGTATATAGACAAAAATTAATCTCAAATTTAAAATTATTTCTTTTATTCTTAATTAATCTATTGGCAACTTGAATAAATGCTTCTTACTATTTTCTGTGTATAGATTTTTAATATATTATAATGGCATATCAGAACTCATATTTGAAGTTTTTATGATAATTATATTGATTATTATTTATTAATTTTAATTAGGTGATTATGTATTATCTTACATTATCACAGTTTTACAGGTATGATTTTAACAATTAAACCGATGTCCTAAATCAAAATACCTTCAAACTGGTCACTAGGATTGATAGAAGGCAAGGAAAGTTAGTTCTTTCAGCTTTCATTATGCCTTCTCTACCTAGGTAAGTGCTAATAAATTTAAGCATTTCATTTTATTATAATTATGATTATTATAGTATTTATTGTTTAAACAATAAATTCTTTTAAGAATGTTTGTACAGGTAATCCTTGACCTAGCTACTCCAAATTACACCATCATAAATTGGAAATGCACAAAAGTTATGGTTGCCCACTTCCAGTATTTATTATTACATTCTATCAGAAACATAAAAATGCAAGAACAGATATATAAAAGGATGCATTCTGCATGTCAGACCATTGCTCAGCAATTCAAATCCAGGTTCATTATATTGATCAAAATATTGCCAAAATATAAATTGCTAATATAAATATGAATTGGTTATAAGTTGAGGAGTACCTGTAGAATAATAGTTAAATAATTATAACCATTATAAATATAATTTAATGATTATCATCATTAACCTGATGAGGTCCATCATATATTTCAAAATAAACTTAATTAATATGTAAAAAATTGGTATTGCGAAATATTAAGTTTCATCAAAATTTTTTGAAATGTTTACAGTTTATTATGGTTTTTTATTCTCATTCTAACAATGTGAAAAGTTTCTTTGAATTTTATTTCTTTCACAATATTTTGTTCATTATATGAGATCAAAGAAAACACAATGTTTTTGCATGAAATCTTAGCCATCTAATCAAATATTTATTTTTGAATAGTGGGAAGCCTTATGAATAAAATAAGCTATGAATGAAAAAAATTATGACAAAAAATGAGGTATTATGCAAATTTTCACTAAGTTACATCATATAATTAATTGAAAAGTAACAAATTTATTAATAAAATATATATTTATTGGTATGTTTTTTCCTTCATATTGTCATAGCTGAGATTAAATCTAAAGACCAGAAGACAATATAAGAATAACAACTTTATTCTGTCAACATGAATGAATAACGTTCAAAAACTTCCTGCCACTCTCCTCTCCACCAAAGGTGCCTCGAAAAAAGTAGTAAATAACAAAAATGACAAATGTCAATGAAACAAACAGTTCGTCTCAATATCAAAAATTTTTATTTTAATTTTTTAATTTGTCAAAAAAATCAAACATGTATGAAAATTGTCTATTCTTATACAGAAACAGCTATAATATTGTCTATTTTGCTTTAATTGACTTACAGATGCTTTATTGACACAATACACCCAATACTATATGCAGAGCAGTAAAGTAAGTTTGGCCACAATTTCCCACAAAATGACTGGCTACCATAAAACAAAATGCCATGCTTCTTTAAATAGCTTTGTTTGGATTTTCTCATATTTTACTCTTAATTATCAACAGTGAGAAAATATTTAATAGAGAATAAACAAAAACGTTTTCGGTAATACATATACCATCTTCAGTTGTAGCATACATACAATTCAGAACAGAGAACAAAAGAACACGCAGGTTCAAATTTAAATTATAACATTAATAATCGAATACATAAATATAAACATTTAAACCAACACAGATATAACTTTAAAGAATATCACATTAGGATGTAACATTGGGAGCATAAAGGCTCCAATTAAATCAAACAGAAACTAATTAGGGGCTAACAAATGTGTCACATATACTAAGCCATTGCTTACAGGAGGCAGCTAACACGGAAGCAGGAAAAAATACACTCATGTCGCTGTCACGGATTATATTAGATTTTGTTGTGCGGAATACCTCCAAGCAGCGCTTATGGCATCCGCCTGTTTAATATTGATGACATGCTGATTTTGGCTACTTTTCAAAATTTCAATTTTTTCTGCTATCGGCAGTATTTTACCATCATTAACCAGTTTTGTAACCCGAGCGTTTTGCCACGAGATGTCCACATTCTTTTCGAACGCTCTTAACGCTAGAGCAGTGCTGAGGTTACCTTTGGCGATGTTGCTTTTATGCTCCCGAACACGATCTCGAAAAGCTGTGTATGAAACTACTGCTGTTAAGTGCTGTGTATGAAACTACATGTATAATTTATATTTTATTTCTAAAATATAATTACTTTGAGCTTAAAAGTAGTTATTCATAATTTTAAAATTAAAAAATAAACAGAACATTAACTTTTCAGTATATTGTAACTAAGAAATATTTTAAGTAAAATAAAAAGTATGTATTATTATAAATTATTTATTAAAAAACTAATAATACAAATTTCTATAATTCTCACAACTATAGGCATTGCTTATATAAAATTGAAAAAACTTGCTGCTTATCCTCATGATACAAATAAAAGTCAGTTATGGTTATGACTATAAATTATATTTATAGTAATTTTTTATTTGAATCATTGGTAGAATTTTTGTTTTTTATTCACTTAACAATCAACTTCCTAGACGTGAATGGCTTGTGGTGACTCTGAAATAATTCTACTGCTTCATAACTTTTAGTTGGAAAGTGGCAAAAGAAAAGAAAGTTTAAGAATTGTATTAAAAGTTGTTCTGTTTTTGTGCTACACAATTTTGTATATTTATGAAATAAGCTCTACTTGTTTATTTGAAAACTTAAAAATTTACTTCATGTTATTTGTGCTAAAATACCAAATCAATAGCTCATTCATTTTGGATTATAAAAATATATAAATATAGGAAGGGAATCCCTGATTAATATTAACTTGAAATCTTTTGTCATATTTTAAATGGCCATAACTCTGAACATGGCTTATTTGACTTTGAGGAAAACTTCCTATTATGACAGTGATTATTATTATCTGCTCATGTTTGGTGATGTTTGTGTGGATAATTTTTTGAAAGATGGGTCCACATTTTACAGTTATTACAGTTGTATTCTATCTTTATTTTTTGGCTGAACAAAACAATTTTTATTAATATTACTTCTTTGTATTTCATAAATAGCTCCATTTCTTATTGATCTTGGAGGCAGATAATGAGACAAAACATATACTGCTTAGCAGCTTGTATTACTTTGTTAATAATCATATATTGTTGTTTTAGATATTCTTGCAAGTTCAGTAGCATTTGTGATATCAAGCAAGATACAATTTCTTCTTCATAAGTGAATTTCCAACTATGGTATAATTATTTGATATTTATGATATAGTATCTCTTAAGAAATTTACATTTTTTGTCTATCATATACTTAACTAAATAACTTTCAGGTAATTGTCACTTTATCTATTAATGGAGCATAAAGTTCTCTTAAATTTAATTTAAATGAATCCCAATTCATACCTCCTTTTCTTGTTCTTCATTTCTCTACTATTTGGCTGATTTTCCTTGCAAACATATTACTTCTGTATAAGTATTCCTCTTATAGCATGGTAAATAGGTTCCTGAAAAACACTGTGTTGTGTGAAACCTTTAGTCAATACAAAAAGGAGAGTTACATTCCAAAACCAATTAAAAACAAATAACTTTCTTTAATTCCACATAAGAAACTTAATTTCTATTAAGAATATTAATAATACAAAAAGAAAGAAAAAATATATACATAAGATCCTAAAAAAACAATATATGTCAAACAAAAGGAAAGAAAAAGGTATACAGTCTATATAAGATTCATTTAATAATTATATCTTCCTTACCATTGTTTGGTTAAAATGAGCATTTTTTTTTCTTTAACATTATCAAGTTCACTTTCTGAACTTTTTTTATTTACTTAGAGTTTGTGTATCTTCTGCGCTCTTTACAAAATTTGTAATCTAATCCACTACAACTTGTTAGAAAACAATAAATAACCAAAAAATTTATGAATAAAAAAGTTTTTCTTCTCTCACGTTTCTCTATTGAAGAATTAAAATTTATTTTCTATCCAAGAACTGAATGTTTGAAACATAAAATGCTCAATTGTCACCAATTAACTCAATTTCAAATCAAAATGAAAATAGATTGCATTTATTCCTTATGGAAATCTAGCGAAATTGCATTTATGACTAATTTTAGCAAAATATTTCCTAATGATTGCATTTTATGTGCATATTGTGTGTCCCTAGTATGGATTTACGAAAATCAATGAAAATGTTTTGTGTTTTGTGCTGTAGGAGAATAAATGTAATTTTTTAAATATGTTAAGTAAAAACAATGTTGTAGAAGTAATATGTTATGTGAAGGTTTCTGCAATTTTCAAATCATTTTAGAGCAAAACCACATTGTAGGAAGTCATGTTATAGGCAGGATAACTATATTTACTCATTGGAGCTGAGAGACTTGATTAACTATAAAATATTGTTATAAATTCTTAAGAAAATCATTAGCATTGTATGCACCATTAACCTGTTGCATGCCAAAAGAGATAAAAAATGATTGTATAAACAATCCAGAACAAAATAATAACAATTATGACAATTAATTATTTAAGTCTAATTAATAAGCAAAAAATTAAAATCATGTCTCATTTTGTGCAACACTACAGTAATGGAAAAAATTATTGCATCACATAAGTTTGTCAGAATTTAGAAATAAATGCAAATTATTGCATCAGAAGCATAGATTAGGTAAATTCTAGATAAAAACTAGGGATGTATTTTCTTATTTTTCTAACTGCAGAACCATCTAATTAGTTTTTTTGCTTCCACTTTTGTTGGTTTTATTACAGTATAGTTTGGAGCAACAGGCCATTGGATTCATAACTGTGATTCACTAATGCATATCCAATTTTGATGTATTAAGTGATGCATTAAATATTTTCATGTTACGAACTGTACAGCCATCCTTTTACACTCACAAAATGCACACAAAAACAAAGCTCCAAACAGGATAAAAACTTTAAAGTTTTTATCCTGTTTGGAGCTTTGTTTTTGTGTGCATTTTTTTATTTTCATATTATTTGCATTGCTCATCATTGTTAAAAATTGCCAGTATTATAATATATTCACATAAAATAGCTGGATAGCTGAATTTGCTACTTATAGAATGGTGATGCAATAATTTTTTCTGTTACTGTATAAATAAAAATTAGTTTCTCAAACTACCAAACTCTTAAAATATTCAATAAACTTGTAAAAAGCAGTTCAATATATTAATAATAATGATTAAATATGTTGTTTTCAATGAATAACACACATTACCTCTGCTAATTCTATATAGGTAAAAATAATAATAATAATAAAGATAATACAGTACTAGGTATGCATAAATAGCACACAGAATGTTGTATATAATAGCAAAAATAAACAATGAAAGGCATATTTATTAATTCAGAGATGGCACTAACTTAATAAAACTATAGTACTTAGTTCTAATCATTATACTATATTAAAATAAAGAATTTAATTTGTGAAGGTTAGATTCTATTTGAATAATGCTTTTGAGATATGTTGTAATGGAAAATGCAATTATTAAAAAAATTAAATGTTAGATGGTTTCATTTAAATTTAATGCTAAATTGATTGATTAATTACACTGATGAATTGCATAAGAATATATTTAGTGGTAAACAATTCAGAGTCTACAAATTTGCCAATGCCTGTTATAGGTTGAACAAGCTGGTCAGCTGATAGGCTCCTTGAAAAATCTGGAGTATGAATCCTGAAAATTGAAATACTAGAAATTTGATTACTAGAATATGATTCCTATTAATGTTCATTAACTATAGAAATTGTTTGACCCATATATTTTTTTAATCACTTTCAAGAGCCAGATGGGAATCATTGTCACCCTTTTTAAATACTGTATATAGTAATGGAATAAGTAAATATTTTTTTTATAAAGAAGAATTTTTTATAACATATAATGTGAAGGGCGTATCTAACATAATGTGATATTTATATTGTTGCAGATAGGACAACTATGAGTTTCCTGCCACCCCAAGCAAAAGAAACACTTTGCTATCCTTTCTGAATATTTTTCTGATTAACAGCCGAACTGCTCCCCGAAAATATGCTGCCCAAGCACTGTCTTTGTTGCTATCTTTAACAGTGATTCTCAAATGTAGCCATGATATAATATTTTTGTGTACAAATGGAAGACAAGTTTAAAAAATTGTAGCTATAGCTATGTTAAAGTTCTATTTAATGTATTTTTAAAACTATCCTATTTAGTAGAGCCAAAATTTTGGCACCCAAAGAAAAATAAAAAATTGTGCACTTTAGTAACAATACAAACAAATATTTCTTTAATATCTTTGTGCCCTTTCATATTTATTTACAAAGTAAATGCTAGTTATTTGATACATTCCAATTCCAGCTCTATTATTTAAAATAAAAATAAAATTTATTAATAAAGTACTAAATATAGTTAAAAGTGATCATACTTTTACTAATTCAAATCTAGATATGTCATTTAGATAAGTTGTCACTAAAAGGTGAACTTTAAAACCCTCAAGTTTCAATTGGGGATAAAACAGATTCTTAATAGAACAGGAACATAAGATCTTTATTGACAGCATTTGTACATTAGGATGTAGATATGTTTTTCAAATGTTTTACATTCGTGTGCAGTCTGTTGATGTACAAGTGCTCAAAAAAGATCTGTTGAAACATACTGTAGATAGGATTCTGATTTGTTTAACTATGTACAGAGAAGTTCTGCTCAGTCATAAATATACAAATTTTTACAAATGGAAGACAGAGCAAAATAAGTCAATATACAGGCTGCCCACTCTTGTGGAGAGTCCAGCTGAATTGTGGAGAATGGATTAATGAGTCCGCCCTCACTATAAAACTAAACAATTTTTACCATACTGAGTCTGGTTGTCAATTCAGAGATGATCATGGACTAGGAACTTCGTATGGAAGATGAATAAATTTTATAATGAGTTGAGCTTGAACATCGTATAAAAAATAGATGTGAGATCAACTGAATCCAATTCTTCAGATGATTGGCAATTACTTTAACACACTGCCATTCTGTGACTTTATCACAAAGTTTCATATCTACAGTCACTAACAACTGATGGATGGTGTCACTTCCATTTCTCTGGGTTAGTAAATAGAAGAGAAAATTCAGGTCTTCCCACAACCACCAATATTTATGGAAGGTTAGTTAGATCGTAAAGAAGGGAATCAATGTGCTAAGTCTGGGTTGAATAGTTAGTTGAATTGAATAGTTTTTGAGAAGTGCAACTGAAACAGAACTTGAGCGAAAGCTGAACCATTTCAATGCAGCTAATCTGGCCAGTTGCAGATTTTTTTTTGTAACATATGTTGCCACTTTTCACTTAGATTGAGTAGTAAGGGATGAGCAAAATAAGCCTATATACAGGCTGCCCACTCTTGTGGAGAGTCCAGCTGAATTGTGGAGAATGGATTAATGAGTCAGCCTGGACCACATGATAAATGTTTCCAAGGAGTGGAGCTGAGAATCAAACTGGTTCGGAGTTTCAGGAAACATTCTTTAGTAGAAGAATGAACTATTTAATTGAAGCATTATGTACCTATAAAGCCCAATGGTGTACCAAGGGGGTGGACTGCTCCAGGCCTCTGATCAGGGAGTCTCTGAAAAACCTTCTTAAGCATATGTACCTATATGTAGGAATATAAGAAAGGGACTTTGTATTCTGGGAGGATGGTTACATATAAATGTGCTGTGTTTATGTTTTGCTGAAAACATTTTCGTAAAACATGTTAAACATCTTAACATTTTAGTAAAAGATCAAAACTGGCAGATTAATAACCTTTTTAAAATATATGTTTGTTTGCTAGATATAAGTTGCTTTTTCTTTAGTCTTAAAATTTTTTGTTTTCCTAATCATTTTAACTGTTTAATTTTGATTAAATAAATATTAATTATATATTTGTATTGACATTTTGTATGGTGATCATTCCAATTAGTGACCCTAGGGAGACTTCCGCCCCAGGCCTCGATAATTGTAGGTCCGCCACTGATAAAGCATCAATGTTGCAAAATTATTGCTGTGCCTATCGAAGTGTAAATTTCTTATCTTCATTTGGGGAAAGAAATTGAGACAAGACCTTGTATTCGGAATATCTTTTACGCTTAATCAATGATGAGTTAACATAGTTAAAATTGATAAGTTGGTCATATGACTTTATCCTTTACTGGATTTTGTATCTTAAAATTTTTTCATCAATTCCAGATTGAAAATAATCTATGTTGTTAATGATTTCGCATATTTTAAAATAATATCTCGCGTAAATATTACTCGATTTGAATGAAATTTATAGATAGTATCAGAATAGATAGTATAGGGAAGCAAGTCTATTAAAATTATCGATATTGGATCATATATGACAGAATGTCTGCTGTCAAAAGGATATCTCGTTTAAATATCAGATGAAAATTAATATTTAGATCTGTTGGAGCAGAGTTCTCAACCGGGAATAATCATGTTTCTTGAATGTCTTGGCGCGTGTTCTCTGTAGTACGCCCAAACGCCTCAAGATGATCTGGATATACGAAAAAACTGAATAATAGCAGAAAATTAATTACTACTATATTGATCAAACAACATTTTTCTAAAATTTATAGAAATTTATGGAATTTTTGGTTACCAAAGAATACGTAAGTGAACAAAGATTAGGAACCGCTGATCGTTCATATACCTGGTGGGATCAGATGGAGGATAGGGTTCAACACATAAAGATATTATTACTAGAGTGTACATGTCCTAGTCGCCTGAATGAAAGCAGTTGAGGAAACCGACCGCCATATTGTTTAAGTATAGCGGGGCAGCGACGTGTATAGATTTTTCATTTTTTTC
>WUQG02315926.1:0-19066 GCA_011317285.2 Androctonus mauritanicus | reverse complement strand
GCAGCGCCACGCCACGCCACGCCATTCAGCGTAGTTTGAGGTTCAATTTACGGCATTGCTTGCGATTTGGGACCCCAGGTGTCTTATATCATTTTAATCGCCTGAATGTCATCTACATCGTAGTATACTTTTTTTGAAGGAGATAGTGAACACCCTGTATAATTGTACACAGCTGAAATTTATTTGAATGAGTTCTATTAAAAATTGGTGTGTTTAAAAATCAATAATTTTGAATTATATCTGCAGAAGAAAATGGCAAAAATATTTAATCAATAAGAAAATAAAATATTAGCATATTATTTATTAATACTTCAATATAACCTTATATTATATTTTAATATTTTATCAATTTTACCTTGATGCTTGCAGATTTGACTTGTACATATTTCTTTTCTTGATCTTCTGTAAGTATCTGAAAAAACAATCGTTTTATGCTTTCAATGAATTTTCTAATTCAAAATTATTATTATGATTATTATTATATTAATTCATAAAATAATAAGATTTTTTTATATTTTATTATAAAATAAAATATTGAAATGCTAATGCAATACTTTATATAAATTTCGCATTTGTTCATATATCAAAAAAATAATTTTAATATCACATAATGCTACATTCTCTTCTTAAATATGGAATATATTATTTAATACAGATATTTCTTTCTCAGATACTGTATTATAACTGCATAATATGAAATTAATGTATACGTAATTAATTATTCGTGATTATAAACATAATACGAGTACTAGCGGTATTAATATGGAAGAAATATTTTTTAAGAAAATCATGATCGGATTATCAAAGTAGTGCAGAGTTTACAAAGATTTCAGGTGCCCAGTAGTATAGATAGGGATGGGAG
The DNA here is from genome assembly GCA_011317285.2 of Androctonus mauritanicus. Lineage (NCBI taxonomy): Eukaryota > Metazoa > Arthropoda > Arachnida > Scorpiones > Buthidae > Androctonus > Androctonus mauritanicus. The sequence goes on along the minus strand of WUQG02315926.1, from coordinate 18,204 downwards.
AAGGGGGCGCTCCAACCCGGGACCGCTCCCTTTCTCCCATTCCTAAAATTTTCCCATAAAAATTTTAAACACATTTTTTAACAATAAGAAGAGTAAAATTATTAACTATTCCGAGAGTTAACAATTAAAAAAATTATGTGATTATATAATTTAAGTATATAATTTTATTATATGTATTTCTCAAAGGAAGGGTTTTTTTTTTTTTTTTTTTGGTATATTTTACAACCCTTTCCAGTCAGAGAGATTACTAAAGGACGGGACTAGTTCAATCACGGACTTCACTCACACCCGTAGAGAGGAGCAGGATGGTGAAGAACGGGAATGGCCGGGCCGGGCCCAGCACCCCGAAAAACTTTTCAGGAGTTACCAGACCACCAGGAGGACCCGCCAACCGGGTCCTCCTGCGTGGCAAACCGACAGTGTTGCCACTCGACCATCAGGCCGCTTGAAACAATTGTTAAGATTACTTAAAAAGTTTTATGCGGCTCTCAGGTACTTGAGATTCCCTATGCAGCTTCGTAGTGATATGAATTTTGGCCACCCTTGTTACATAGTTTAATAATGCCTATTTAATTACCATTATGAATCGTCAATCAGACAACTTCTAAATTACTAAATAATTAACAATCATCTTTTCTCAATAAAATATTTTTTACTTATTTTTTTATAAATTGTAATGTTATAGTAATGGTTAGCTTCTGTTTCACATAAAAACAATTTTACTGAGAATCTGTTAACAAGCGTTTTCAAATGTTTTTTTTTTTTATTTTGGCCTCGATTGTCTTGAAACTTACCGACCTTAACATGACTATGGCCAAAATATTAAATTTGATCTCAATCTGCTGAACGATGCGACCTTAGAAGCGACTTCTCTCTTGACCTTTCATTATGACTCGGTGATATCCAAATTTACAAGACCGAAACAACCATTTTAATATACGGACTACATACTAAATTTGAATGAATCGATGGGTCAATGTCATGTATAGAGATATATGTGAAAGGATGAGGAGGAATAATGAAAAAAAATGATGTTTTTCTGACCGATTTTTGCTAGTTTTCAAACTTCTTTACTGTTCTTTAATTATTAAATTTGATAATTCGAGTAAAATTTCAGCGATAATGATTCTTATAAGGGACAGTAACCTGCAGTGTTTGGCGTACTACCATTCCTCTTGAAACTCGTGATGAAATAATTAAAAATATAATTTCACGTTAAATTGCATATACATGCAGTATATATATATATATATATATATATATATATGTGTGTGTGTGTGTGTGTGTGTGTGTGTGTGTGTGTGTGTGTACTGTGGTTATTTATAATTACAAACACAAAAAATATAAATTTAGGACTGGATTTAAATATCTTGAATTAAAATAATCGCATAAGTCAACTTCTTTGTTGTACAGTAAATGTATTATTTCCACCTGTACACGTTTTCTTCTTCCCAAAATTAACTCAATGCCTATACAGACGTGTAAATAATTCATCTTAAATATTAATTTAAATTATAAAACATAATTGCATAGTTCATAAATCGAAGCGCATGATTCTACTCGGGTATTTGTAATATACTTCATAATTTTCCTTTACTTTTATATATGGATAATCATATCCTGTACCGTATTCTCAATTGCATCATATTTACGTCAATTCGACGTCATACATATTTCGTCATTGTGATGCTATCGATTATTATGTTTATAGTGTAGACACAATGGAGTCATATAACTATTATCGCCACCAGGCAGACGATGATGTCACATTCTAGGTGACATCATAATGGAATTCCGATGACGTCTCGTGTCGTGCTGCCATCTACCAAGTGTATATTACTGCCAAACTTTATTCGAAAATTCCTCGTCTGTCGACCCAATAACGCCTAAATTCGGAAGAAGTCGTAGGATTAAACACGCGAGTGGATTTTTATCATATTTGACACGATGCGTATTTTAAAGACCCTCTCTAGCCCGTTTCCTGAGGACTTATAACTAGAAACGAAGGATATTTTTCTAAAAACAAAGAATTTTATAGAATTTAATTTACCTATCTCAACTAATCATCGTATTAGACACAGATGAATGGTACAGTATTTCTATTTAACTTCGAACCATGAAATTAGCTTGCCCCATATTTTCTGGAATTAGACGTCAGTCTAATCCATTATATTTTTATACTCCGTGATTACATAATGCTATAATATTAAAGGTAGTAAGTAACCTCATACTCAACTTTCCGCAAAAAATATAAACCTAAAAATTTTTATTCTATTATAATATCATTAAACACAATAAGTGATTTATGAGTAAACTGTTCTCAAAAATTTCATTCGCGAAACAGCATAAACCGTATATAATAATTCTACATTAGCCCATTACTCCAAATATTCGTAGCGTCATAGTCGTTGCTTCATTTTATATGCCAGTTGAGGAATTTTCATTTTCTTATTTATGATCATCTAATGGAGGAAAGGATATCGGTTCCTTTAAAATGTTTTAATCTATTTTTCGAAAGGAAATAAATCCATCTATCTACATAATATTTTCGTACATATAGATCTCTCTTAATTTTGTTTATCAAATTTGCAGAATATATATATATATATATATATATATATATTGTAAATAGATCTTGCAGTAACAATCTGATAACTATCTGCAGATCTGCATCTGATAACTACTTTCTCAAGATGGCATACTTAACGATAATGTAAGAAACAGATGGCTATAGCTATCTGCATCTGTTCATTTGTCATTTAAAGTTTATAATCATATACAGGTACAAACTTAATTTACAATAGTCATTATAGGAAGGAAGATTGAAGAAGTCTAAACAACCATAGCTTATCTTTCAATCTAAATTTTGAAATAAAACGAGCTACTACTGAACATCATAACCGATTTTTCCTTTTAAGAATGGAATTTTTGAGAGTTAAATTCTAACTAAATTTATGGAGAAAACAACCAAAATCGACACACACTAGGATACTAACCATCACTCTCATGTTCTGCAGAATCACTGAATTCGACTTGAAAGTAGAAACTTAGAAAATTGGCATTTTAACATGATAGCAGTTAATAAAAAATCATTTTCTTAGCATATTTTAGGCAATTTATGGTATAATGCACGAAACAATAAGTTATATAGAGTACTGTATTTTTAATATTCTATAATTTGAATTTTTTCTACCTTTTAGATTTATCTTTAATTATAAATATAAAAAAATCAAATGATTATTTACATTTTTTTTAACAAATCATGTTTTTCGTTTCTTAAACATTTTCATTTTTGTTCGTACTTCATTTAATTGAGACGATTGTGCCAGCAGATATTTACGATGACTACTGGCACAATCAATTTTAACAAATTTAATGAAAAGAGAAAAATAAATAGGAGATTCGATTCCTTTAGATGAGGTTAATTGGTTCGAGTTACCACAGTATTTACTTATGCTCTCCACACAGTAGAAAGCATAGAATATATATATCTCCTGTATGTGTTCAGTATTCGAAGTTGAAAATAGATAGATCTGGGCAAGTTATATGGTGAATTCTTATGAGAAACTCAGTAAGAATTTCTATTTTTTTTTTTTTTTTTTTTTGAAACGTTTATAAAGAAAAATTCGCACAGTATAATAACAAATCGTTAAGTCTAGTGGTTTTCAATCTGCAACAAGTTATACAACTGCTACTGAAAATTTTAACACTATTTTTTTATAAAAGTTGAAAATATTTGATACATGCTATATTGAATAATTCTAAACAATCATAGCTTATCTTTCAATCTAAATTTTGAAATAAAACGAGTTACTACTGAACATGATAACCGATTTTCCCTTTTAAAAATGGAATTTTTGAGAGTTAAATTCTAACTAAATTTATGGAGAAAACAACCAAAACCGACACACACCAAGATACTATCACTCTCATGTTCTGCAGAATCGCTGAATTCGTCTTGAAAGTAGAAAACTGTGCAATTATATATTATCTGATGCACCATTTAATTCCTACATCCCATAATATTCGCTACGACCTTTCCCATAATCATTCATACAGCTTTTCGTTAGCTTCGATCTACTTAAATGTTGTAAACATGTCTAAAATCATTTGCCATTTTTAATCTACTTTCCGAAGATTATAGAATCGCTAGTTTTGTCTGTTATCTGGTTATACGTTATCCACTAATAACCTTTGTACTAATGATAGATTTTCGTGAACTGTAAAGATCCTTTATCCTTAATAACAGTTCTGATCAGTTTTTAATACAGCAGCTTCAATCATTTAAAAGTAACGGAGATGGACATTTAAATTTCTGAACTCTTAACATATTTTCAATTAATGAGTTTAATGAAATTTATTAGGAAGATTAAGTCATAATTAGCGTATCATCGAAGTCATTTTCTAACTATTTAATTGCTTAGAAAATGTATTGTTCAAAACTATCGAACTAATTTATAAATTTTTTTTAAATGGAATTAGAAAGAAGGATCACGCCGCTTAAAGATTTTTAATCCTACATCTCCAATCATACCAAGATGGCGAACACTAACCGATTAATTCATAATTCTTTTGATACTTTTTTAAATCAAAATTGATTATATTTCTTAATATATTGCATATTTCTAGCTTGAACTTGATGAACTTTTATAATTCGTTCGAGACAAGTTAGGAAAAATTAGATTTATGGTATAAATACTAACAATTTATTAATAACAGACTCCAGTAACCAATGATTTATAAATTCGTTAAAACTGTCTGTTTTCATGGTTTACTGATGGTGAAAGACATCAGTAACCACTAGAGTTTGCAGTATTTGTTTCTCTAAAAAACTTTTTTACGTGACAAGTGGACAGTGGTCATTAAAAAGTTCAAATCAGAACAACAGATGAGGGGGAACACTTTGTAAAAATACAATATTTTGATGTTAACCTTAATTTTAGCTTGATGAGAATTTCTAGTATTATTAATCAGAGAAATCTATTGCACAGTCACTAGCCATAAATTGCAAAAAGTATAACTGTCATGTCAAAATACACAAAAAATAATACTGGAGCTATACATAAAACATTAAGGATGCAGATTTTGATCAAAAATTTTATATATTCATACTTTTATCTACAGTATGTTTACAGAACTGTAGTATTTATGCAAACTCGCTCAATTTTATAGATTTCTTAACTGATATCCAAGTATTTTTGTTTTATGCTAATTAATCGCGAATAGTACTTCCTAATAATATATATATATAAGCATTTTACTTTTAAATCAGAGTTTATGGAAACGGGAAGGCGTAAATCCCAAATATTTTATTCATATTATAGATATGATACTCTACGACTTAAAAAAAAAATGAAAAATTTCGAAAATTTAAAAGAATTTCCAAGGGAGTTAAGTTATAAAGGATACAGGATAATAAACAGTTTCGAAGATAACCAAAAAATTACACGAACAGTTTAAAAACTGCTCAGTTTTGGTTCTTAAATTATAAATGGACATGCATGCAAACATACAAAATTACATTATCGTAATAATACAGATAGTTGCACTTACATGATATAAACTTATCTATATTATGATGTGAATGTTAAGATCATATTTCGTAGCTTTTATTTCAACATACTCTACTAAATATTCTGTAGAATTTGCATATTATATCTTGTCTTCCTCTCCTCAACTAGAAGGTTGGTGGGCAGCATGGCTATTTCTTAGTAACTTGTGTGAATACAGTTAATATTTTAATAATTCCTTATCTCTCTCTCCATTTTGTTATGTCATCCATAAACCTATTTCTTGATCTTCCTCTGGGGTATTTTCCACTCATTTTTCTTTCTATTATGTTATAGGGGAGAATTGCCTATTGCGTACTGGTCACCTAAATCGTACCTGATAGCTATATCGATACATACCGACTATATGTATCGAAATAGCTATCAGGTACGATTTAGGTGACCATTACACAATAGGCAACTCTCCTATATCGGAATAAATGCCTCTTCATTAAATTTGGTAAGTTTATTAATAAGTTATACATATATAACGCTTATATAATGATTGTCTCTAAGGAAACCAGACTATAGATTTTTTGACTTTCATCAATTATACAAAAGATCATCATCAGTTATATATATAACCTTTACGGAATTTCGACCTTCAAATCAACTGATATCCGTCTGTTTTCACTTTCTATACGTGTAAATTATATGATGAAAATATATTAAAATTTACATTAAAACACTTGTAAACTTTGCGAATTAATCATTTTTTTTTTTTTTTTTTTTTTTTGTTACAGTTTCTATTTTCGTTACAAATTTTAATTTTTAAGCCATCATGCAGGAGGATAAACAGATTTTTATCCTTAAGCGATCTTTCGTCATTCCGTTGAACTGCGAATGCATTATCGAAAAGAATAGGAAAACATACTTTTCCTTTTCAGACAAACTACTGTTTGTACAGGTATTTAACGTTGGTAGCTAATGGTATCACACAAATCAGATGTTTGTGTAAGATTGTCAGATGTTCCGGTTTCTCGGGAATTGTCCCGATTTTCTGAATTTTGCTCCGATGTCCTGGATTTTTTCTCGGTACATAAAATTTTTTTTTTTTTTTTTTGAAAATTCCAAACACTGGTAACGTTTACAGAATTTACTTTGAAATTTTTAATGGCATTAGTTTTATGAAATCTTAAAACAGGAGTCGAAATTTTCCACTTACTTTCTGTTATCAATTATCTTAACGTTCGTAATACTAATTATGATAATGGCGTAATGTCGCAACATACCGTATATAATACACCAAGGTAGTTTCTTAGAAGACTACCAGCTATGCCTTCTAGCTGTTTCTATAGAAAAATTAATAATAATATTCTACGAGTATTTTCAATCCTATTTTGAGAATTTACGTAACTTATATAAATTTGACTTCATTTGAGAATTTATAACTCGTGTATGATATTTATGGACGAAAATCGCCAAACTTCGATTTATGCCTATCTATAATTAGTTAAAACGGTTCTAATGTTTCTATGGATTATTTTTTTCGTGTTCAAAATAAGGAAAACGACAATTTTTCCTCTATTATTTTCGAAACGACCGTTTCGATGATTAATGAATGTGTCTTAAACGAAAATAATGAAAACAGACATATTTGTATGTTTTAAAGGAACTAAGACGGAAATATTTGCTACACATTATTGCTTTTTATATATTTTGATTAAAAACAAGCCTTTCCTGTATCTATTTTGATTCATAAACAGGACAAATATGTAATGCTCTACGGATAAATATATTCTGCATATATGCTGTACGCATACTTCTAACGATAACGTGGCTAATGCACTCATTAAATATAGTGCTGGACATTATTTTAGTCTCAAATGTGAAGAAATTATTGAGAGAAATGAATAACGTAAGAAGCAAATTCCATCGAAACTGGTTAAACAATGAGATTTGCATCTAAAGTGAAGAGGATAAAAAAAGCATAACTAACTTGGAATACTCAAAGCTGACTAGATTATATTTAAATGCAGTTAATTTATATAAATAATAATCTTAAATATATTACGTTGTAAAAGTTGTGAGAGCAATGCAAATATACCATACGCTACTCCTGCTTTAACACTTAACGCCATCTTGTGTCAATAATATAAAATAATGAGATTAATAAATCTAAAGGGAAATCTCATCACTCATCATTTTCTCATTTCTATTACAGGATAATTTTTAAACAGATGAATCTAACGTTGGTTAAAATTTAACACTAATGGTCTGACCGTCCTACTAAATTTTATAAAAATCAATCAAATAGTTTATAAGTTATTAGGAAGAAACCTTTAAAGTTTGAACACTCGCCATTTTTAAATGCTTAATTTATAGTTTGATACAATCAGTAGCAGAGTAAATCACGAATTAAAATCACTACAGAATGATTTCATTTTTACTAAATCATTTTACAGTTATGTTCTTTTTATGTAAAAAAAAATGATTTCCATCTTTGTTAGCCTTCAAAAAAATACAGGTTTTTACATAATTTATTATTTTACAAACTGATAATCGTTATTATTAATATTATCCTTGGAAGTTTAATAATTTGCAAAAATTTATAGGTTTATTGACTACGATCCTAATTTGGGAAAATTTTTTCGTTAAGATAACCTGATTAAAAATGCCTATAAGTGATAATTTGTTTGAAAATTTCTAATGTTAGAAACATTAGACATTTATAGACAAGTTACCTTCGTGATAATTTTTAAATAACTAATTCTGAGAAGTTTGTTTTTTTTCCAACATAACAATTCGACTGCATCAAAACCTAAGGGAAAATGTAGAAGTGGGAAACGTGAGAAATTTTTGAAAAGAAAAAAAAGTAAACGTGCGCGTTTACAGTAATCAGCAGTTTCCTTTGCTTTGATAAAAATTATTCCTAAATCTTCTTGCTTTATAATATAGTAAACAACTATTATCACCGCTGTAAAATAATAATAATATGAAAAATTTTCCTTGTATTGACTTTCTGATGGTTTAACTTGTGTTTGAGCAATAAAAATAATAATCGAATTTGTAATGTAAATAAGTGAATTGAAATTTAAAAAAATATTTGCAAAACTTGCATAAAGTAATTTGAAAACTGAAAAAGAAAAAAAAAAGTTTTATATTCTATAACAGTCATTTAATTTTATTACATTATAACTAATGAATGAGTTATAGCATTACTAATCTAGGTGTTTGCCATATTTTGGAAGGTTAATCAAAACATAATTTAATATAAAATTTGATACCATTTCCATCATGAATGTACGTAAAAGAAAATACACTATACACAGAAGTATTAATTAGATCAACTTATTAATTAGTACATAAATAGATTTATTGATATAATAGCATTTCATAGATTTTCTGGTCCACAAGTTTTTTTTTACTTATGTAGGCCTATATACAAACATGAAATCCATTTTATATACTTATTTTTATATTAAAGCCTATAATTTTTATCATCATCATCATCTATGCTCGAAAACAAACAATTCTAGAGTCATGATGTCTCATTATATTATTATATGTACGAAAAAACCTCGTAATGCCTCACGGAGGAACAGATATTAGGCGTATTCGGCAATTCAGAATTCTTAAGAAATCTGAACAGTGATCGTTCGGCAATGAGTTCTGACATATGTCTGACTGAAGGTCGCGTTCTGTAAATCAGACAAGTGACGAGTTCTGAAATCAGATCGTCAGATCTTCGTCAGTCACCTCTGCAGTTTCTGTCATTGTTCTGAGCAACATGGCGTCGCCCAAAGAATATTGCCAAGTTAACGTGGATGGTGTTATATTCGACGTTTTCTTAACTCTCGAAGAACAGAATCGGATCACTCAAGATAAGCAAATCTTTGTAATATTATCCTATTCGTTATGTTCAAACTTTTGTGATTTGTGATGTATTATGCAGGGATGCTCAAATAAATTTTATTGACAAACTTTTTAGATAAAATGTTTCTGTCCCAAATTATTGGGGAGTATAAAATGTTGAAACAATAGAAACATCCAATCCCAATCGCTGAAAGAGACAGTTAACTCAAACTAAAACAGTCTCAAGAAAAAGTAAGCAAATTATATGAAATTAATTACTCATATTTAGTGCTACATGTTTTAAATTAAACGTATATCAACTCTGTTAAAACTGTTTTAAGTTTTAATCAATAGTCACACGGATGCATTATAAAAAATTTTGCAGTTCCATTCAAGTGGACAGATGATACCACCAAACTTCTGCTGACAATAGTTGATGAGCATAACATTTGTAAGCCAAATCAGAAAAAGAGAAAGAAAGAAATCTGGCAGCAGATTTCTGAAAAAACGAATGATCATGGATATTGCATAGATGCCATAGGTGTTTCCAAAAAAAAGGGCCAATCTTTTGTACAGTTATAAAAGAATCTCTGACCTTTCAATTAAAACAAAAACTGAAGTCACCACTTGGCCATTCTATGACATCATGGATGAAACGATGGGTGATAAGAGCCATCATTTCATAGAATTATAAGATCATAAGACCAAATCATCTCTGAAACTACATCATCAACTGCACAGTGTAGCAATGATTCAACGTTTGCTGCAGTGAACGGTGAAATGACACAAGGTGACAATGACAGGGTGGCCAGGTGATGAAGCGGAAATTTCATTTCAGTTAGGCAGGAGTAGCAAAAGAAGGCATCGTGAAATAACATCAAAAACAAGTGCAACAAGACGGTTATATCATCGATAATAACCGTCTTGGTTCAGGGAATATCAGGAAAGGAGAGAGAGAGAGAGAGAGAGAAAATCGATAATGAGAGAAGGCAACAATTGGTTAAAGCTATGAATGAAAAAAACTCAAGCAATTAATAACTTGACCTGTGCAATCACAGAATTGTTAGGAAAGGATAAGTAATCATTAATGTACAATAAAATAATTATTAAAATTGAAAAAAGTTGCATCTTCCATTCTTTAATCACACTTTATTTAGGAAAATAATAAAAAGTATTAATAGACTATATTCTATTTATTGTTAAATCTAAAATAATTTTTATTGCAATTGAAAACAAATGCAAAGTTCTCATCTTCTGGTCACATATTCACCTTACAGTAATAATTATTCCTTTATTTACAGAATTATTTAATTTTATGAATAATTTTTCCATCCATATTCATATGAGACCACTTTTCACTGTTATTTTTACAGTAATTCTATTTAAATAACCAGAAAAACTTATATTTACAAAATTTGCTCTTTACTTTCTGAACAAATAATATAGTAAATATTAATAATTGAAGAGTGGTCTCGTATGTCGTCTTCATCATCTGCAAAACCCAGCTGCTAATAGAGCAGACAAATGCTGGCGATGCGCGCCATTTTGCCAGATCAGAATGCACTGATTTTCATTCAGCAATTCCCGCTCACAAGTTGGAGTCTGCCAGACCTTCTTCAGAATTGTCATAAATCACGTGACTACTTCAGCAGTTCTAACGTGATGTTATGAATTGCCGAATACGGCGAAATTATTTTGAATTTTAAATTAGAAAGAATAAAAAAACGGTACATTTGGAGAACGGCGTGGAAAAAAATCTTTAAAATGATGGGACATTAGTTCTTTCTGCAATAATAAAAATCAGAATCTTGAACATTTGGTTGTTATCAAGTTCAAACCTTGATCTTCGCTACATATAATCGAATTCGATTATATGTAGCGGTTATAATACTATAAATAGTTTGAACTTGATAACAATCAAATGTTCAAAATTCTGATTTTTATTATTTTACAGAAAGAACTAATGTCCCATCATTTTAAAGATTTTTTTCACACCGTTCTCCAAATGTATTGTTTTTGGGTTAAGGAAATTTTGTTAAGTGAAAATGCATAATTGTTTAAAACCCTTTTTTAGATTTCTGTTCCAATTCTGCAGTCAATAGGTTGCGAGAAGCAAGAAAATAATATCAGATATAACTGAGCACGAATCAGAACAAGGCTAAAAAAGAAAGTTAAGATTTAAATCGTATTGTCGCCATTACTAAGGACTATTGTAATGATTACAATCAAAAATTTTACTATTAGCTTGACTAATAACAACAGATAGAAACAGGATCACTAATATACAGCATTAACTTTTTCTTTTAACCAAAAATTGCCTTCCGAATCTCTTACTGAATTATGACAGACCGTTGTGAAATACAGTACAGTACAGTACACTACATTATTATTATTGTTGTTGTTGTAGTTATTGAGGAAAATTGCGTCATTCATTTGAAAAATAGAATAATAGATTTTTCATTCTAGATAAAACAAGACTGTCAAACAAATGTCCTTTAAAATATACACATTTGCTTTAACTTGTTCGTTAAACGATATACAAAATTTTCGTATCTGACAGACGTCATACATACAGTACTACTGAATAACAGGAAAAAAAGACTAATTTTAGTACACGTGAAAATTAAATTATATTCCTATTAATCATTTTTTTAAAATATTATATTGTTCTTCACGTTCTTGTTAACCATTTTGATGTCTCTCTTCTCATATAAATAAACAACTTTAATCATTTTTTAAAATAAAATATCAGTTTTCATAGTAATCATTTGCTTAATAGTACCAGGATATTGTTTCTCATATTAGGAAATAATACGAAAACAAAAAGAATCAGAATAATGTATTCGTATATAAGACGATATCAATTCTGATGGTAATCACATACTTTTGACATTACTGGGATATTCTGTTACGCATGTTACGAAATAATATGAAAACAAAAACAATAATAATTATAATAATAATTTTCGTATATAAGACGATATTAAGATTACTTCTATGCATTTGGAAACTTTATAAATCTAATTACAAAGCATACATATCTCCAAAAAAGTAAGGCATTAGAACAGTCTATCCGAATGCTACGAAAAAATGTGCAACACAGTTTAACTGCAGTATATTTTAAGTGCAACAATTTTCTATTATTTGAATTTAAGTTGTTATTGTTATTGTTTTAATTCATTGGAGATATTTCGCTTTACGCAATTTCATTTCTGTATTTATTTATTTACAAAAAAAAAGAACTGCAGTTTGTATTTGCATCTCGAATAGTAATTTTTTTCTTTGAATCAACACATTATAGACGAACGAATACACACGCTCGTTGAGGCGGTTTGTTTACTTCAAGTTTTTTTTTTTCTTCTTAATCGACATGAATGGACTTTATTTACATAACAATCGCGAAACAAATATGCAGTAATACAAACTTATAACTGAACTGACAGTATAAGGCCTTCGATGACGTTAATAAAGAATGATTGCGATACAATGAGCGTACAATTAAGAAAAAAATTAATTATAAAATATGTAGCATATACAATACGATTCTGCGAACTGTAACAACAACTTTGGCGAACTTCAGAACTTTGACGATGTTTACTTTAGAACGATTTTAACTGACAGAAAAGAAAATTTATGTTTAACAATATATTTTTTCTATGTGCAAAAGTTGAATGTTATGTGATATCACTATTAAAATCACTGAAAAAAATTTATAACAAGTGGAGCCGTTTAAAAATTAATTTTATGCATTTTTTTCAGTTTTTAACGATATAATTATAATAATAAATATTTTTAAAGCGAATAAATATTTATGGTTTAATGAAATAAAAATAACAAACAGAGCTTTTTTTTCCTTGGAGAAATATTAATAGTCAGCGCACTGTTTATTAAGAGAAAAGGGTGTCTAACGCGCACTTAAGTGAATGAAATACATTAAAAGTATTATAGTATTTGTAAATACGTATCTCGTATATCGAAATTTTACACTTTGAGAAAACAAAATTTGTTTTTGTTGAACGTTTGTGATGATGAGAGCGTGAGAGAGTTCGACTGTTGAGGTGTGGAGTGAGAATTAGTGTGTAGATGTTAGCCATTTCTGTATTTTGAAATTTGTCATATAAAAAGCTCAGACAGTCAGTTATTATTATTATTTTTTTTAATATTGTGCATTTTGGGTGTAACCGTTCACTCACACAGCCGTGATTAAATCATCGTATAAAAGACGACAGATATATTTCTGAAGATAAACAAACCTGACATTCCTATTATGATCTCGCATAAAAAATAAAAAAAAGTTCAAAAACACTTCAAAAACAATTAATACAATAAATCAAATCGAGTTATTGTCGTGGATATTTTACAATATAGTTTACAGTTACAAAAGAAATTAACAATTCCTTCTAACATTTTCCATTCCAGAATTGGAGTGGTTCTCAACTAGTGGTAGGCGAGACAATGACTATTGGTACGTATATAATCTTGACTTCTTATTTGTATAGGAAGTCAAGATTATATACGTACCACTCGAGGCATCTTTTTGTTGGTGGTACTGAAATTATCGAATTTTGATTTTGGTGGTACACACTTACGAAAAGGTTGAGAATCGCTGATAGGATTGCAGAGTCGGATGACAAATGATCCGACTCAGACATCGGTCTGATTGGACACGTGGAAACGCTACGGCTTTCCACTCTGGAGGACCCGAGATCGAGTCTCACACCTTGAAAATATTTATCATGAGATCAGGGTCCGGCCTGTCGATCCCCATCCTCCACCATCTGGCTGATCCCTTCGCAGGGGTAGACAGCCTGTGGAAGGGCTTGTTTCGCCCCCTCATGTAGCATTCTTAGTGAATGGAATGTGTCGTCATCTGTTGATAAAAAAATCTGACTCCGTTTTCCTAAAATTTGTAAAGTCCTACTCAGACTCCCGGCAGTTTAAAAATCCGACTCCACTTAAAAACTTCCGACTCTGCAACCCTGATCGTTGGTATATTGTATACAGAATTTAAACAGAATATATTAAGTACAATATATCGTCTGTTTTATAAAAGCGATAGTTGCAAAAATATTTTCGATTAATAATTCGATTTTAAAAAATAAGGGAAAGTATTCATAGTAAACAAATTCAAATTTAATTAAGGAATGTGTGTATATACGCTATGTGTCACTGACTGATTCATTAAAACTTTCAGATGGATCTATCACCGATAGCTAGTGTATTGATTAGCCAATGTGCTATATACTTCTTTTTAACATAGTATGACACTTAACGGGTGATATTAGAGACACTACACAAATGTGTTGTTATAAAATCAATCAAGGGAGAGAAATCTTCAAAAAAAACCATTTTAATTTATATGAAAGAATAGACAGTTTTCTCTGATTTCTCTTAATCAGAAAATGGAGAAAAGATAAACAAAAAGTTAATTTCTGGAAAGAAGAGTAGAACAATACAGTACGATAAACACTCTTATAATACTACACCTAAATTTGGGAAAAGTCTAAAAACAAAATAAAAAAAAATACGCAATATCAATGCTATTATACCTTCTCACTTATCAGTAGTATTTTCTAACTTCGAAACGACAAAAATTTTTGTAATAAATACACCAAAATTCGTAAAAAGTCTTCAAAAAATGCGGAATATCGCTGCTGTTAGACCTTCTCACTTAGTAGCATTTTTTAACTACGACACGAACAGAAATTTTTGTAATAAATACACCAAAATTTGTAAAAAGTCTCCAAAAAATGCGGAATATCGCTGCTATTATACCTTCTCACTTATCAGTCAAAATTTTTGTAATAAATACACCAAAATTTGTAAAAAGTCTCCAAAAAAATACGCAATATCACTGCGATTAATATCTACTTAGTAGTATTTTTTTAATCTGATTAACGATTTTGATCGATTCGATAACGCAAAAAATTAAATCAATCTGGATGCTTACTCGATTCGATTTTTTTAATGCTTTCGTTATTTTTAATGCCAATTAAAAAAAAATGCACCGTTACGAAATAATAACTGTAACGAACAAATAAATAAATTTTATTTAATCATTTCTGCAGACGTGGATATTTCTTTACGTTATAGACGAGACAGTTATAACGCAAAACTTAGCAATTTTTATGATGAGTTGCACAGCCTGTCAATAGATATGGAGTGTTGTATTACACGCAACGTCTATACTATCATCGCGTGAGATAAATAGCCTATTTTAATTCTATTTAACTACTAACCTACTGCCCTAAATAATTCAATAAAAGTAGTTTAAAAAAATACCGTAAACGCAATTTACAGATTTAAAAAAAAATTTTTTTTTAATTTGTAAATTTGTGTCATACGAAGTGCCAAAATTTCGATGTCGCTACGATGTGCATTTTAAGGAGGATTCTTGTAGACTACCCAACTAGGCATGAAGTTGGGTGCCTACATTCTTTCTAAAACCTATAATTAGGTAGCATTAACGTCGATAAATTTTGGAATCCCTGCAATACTACCATTGATGAATAACTAACAATAAAAACGAAAATTACTCGAATTAATTAAGAAATTTAATTAGTTATTATCGGATAATAACGGGTAATTTATTAATAGTATATAAAACACTATCGAATTAATTCAGCAAACAATTATCATTCAAACAAGCAGTTCACAAAATAATTAACCGCCTACTTTCCGAGAAATCTCCTTCATTTTGGCATGATTAAACGTACAGGATTAATATATAATTACGTCATCAAAACAGCCTTCGACGGTGTAACCTCTATATTGAATCTCGTGAAATTTAATCAAATAGTTCAAAAGTTATTTGAAAGAAACCTTCGAAGTCTGGACGTCCGCCATTTTTAAATGGATAAAGACAAAAGATTAATTCCCACGTTGGTAGATGAATTATAAATCTGATTTCGTTTTAACTACGACCGATTGATTATAGGAAGGAGATTTTACGCAGCGACCACCAGAAGTCTATTGTCCCAATAGGATTAAGGTCGATTCACACTATACGGAACGTCAACATCACGTCACCTACCGGCAACATCACGTCAAAATATTGTAAAATGAATTTTAAAGGTGAACGTTGACACATACAGGTAACGGCACGTATCGGCAACGTTACGGAACGTTTAGATTCGTCGAGAAGAATATTTTGACGTGACGTTCCGTGACGTTGCTTTATCAGTTATACAAGTGTGAATAAAGGAACGGCAAGACAAGTGTGGACGTGTTGAGTTGAACGTGTTCCGCAAAATGGTTTTTGCTTATTTTAACTTTTATATTTTTCATTATGATGACGAACTCTTTAATGAACAAGTACGTCAATATGATGAAATCCTCATCCAAAATTAATACCATCATTGCACTAATTTTCTTTTCGTAAATTCGGACATGATTTCAAATGGAAGATGTAATAGGAATCGCCCTGTCTATTGAGAAACAAATATGAAAACCGACAACGCAGGACTTGATGTTGATGTACAAAGATAGACGCGTGCGATTGGTGAAAGTAGAGATAGCAATATCCATGTGACAATGCTGGTCGGTGGTGTTGACGTTCCGTAAAGTGCGAATCTACCTCAAAATTTACGTGACGTTACCGTTAGGTGACGTGACGTTGACGTTCCGTATAGTGTGAATCGACCTTTATCCTCTCTTAATCATGAACGACGGTATCTTCAATGGGACTATAAAAAGATCTGGTGTAGGGCCTTACCCTGAAAGTGCCACATATTCACACAAAATATGAAGAGAAGTTTCATCTCCTTCTTAACATCATCTACAATTGGGACTATCAGCGATCCCAATTAAGTGAAGATGCCTTCTAAGATGGTGATACTCTGTGATAATCCTAGCTTCATTTTTATGTAGCTAGGGCCTTGTTCTAACTAAATAAAATAGTTATTAAAAATCCATTTAACATTATACACGGCTTATTAACGTATACTGACATAATATTCTCTCATACGACATAAGTCCATTTTCTTTCCAAAAATAATATATTCGAACCATAATTTTTTTTTTAAATCTACATAATCTATATATTCTTCTCGCGTTAATTAATTATTGAAACAGGATCAAAACTGAAACATATTAGTAAGCAACAAATACTGTATTAAAAAAACACGGATTAAAAAATGTTTGCATAACTAACTCTATTGTTTATCAACAGACTTTTGCACAATACTCAAGTTTCTATTTATTCAAAAATATTTTTATATTCTAAGAATAACTGAAAGCAATTGCAGTTATAAAATTTCAACAAATGGCACAAATTTTTCTTACACGAAATTAAATTACCTTTATACCAATTCTTATTAAATTTTTTGTTTACAAAATTTCTTTAATACGCGTTATGCTGCATATAATGTAAAAACAGTTTATAATTAAATATTTTAAAATCTCGTTTATCTCGCATCGAGTTCATCTGCATTAAATTTTCCTTTCTTTATTCATTTTACTCCAAGGGTTTTGCTTGTGGACTTCGAGTCCTAACTTTACGTATGCGGACTCCCATATATTATATATATACGCCTACGTAATATTCCTAAATTAAATATTTATCTGTAGGTAAATAAAAGCTAACAATTAAACAATTCCAACATAAGAAATGCAAATTACAAATTTTGAAAATTTTAATTGATAAAACTGAAAAATAGTTTTATTTGTAACGACAGAATTAGGAAAAAATACTTCTTTAATTGACGCAAAAAAAAAATAGAATTTTTTTTTTTTGCATCAACAAAAGAAGGTTCCAGAAAATACTAGTAGTATTTTCTAACTGCGAATTTCTGGACTTTTCTATGACATTATTTTATTATTATTTTTATTTAACAAATTATTTTATTTATAATATTTTATC
>WUQG02315815.1:0-19068 GCA_011317285.2 Androctonus mauritanicus | reverse complement strand
TGGTTGCTACCCATACTGTACCCTACAACGATCAACCACTGCAGTAATGACTCGATCAGTTTTTGCGTATTGTACGAGAGCCGGACCTTTTCCGCTGATGTCAAAACCTTTTTGTCATAGACTGTACATCTTATGTTACTTTATGTTATCACGTATCTCCTTGTAAGGTAAAAATCCGACAGAATTTTATTTGTTGCCTGATATTTAAAAGCTAAAAGAACTTAAGTTGAGTCAGGCGTTCGGATGGTTTTGAAAATAAAAGACTGACATATTTCTATATTTAATGAATGAAATACAGTATAAATATTTAAGCAAATAAGAAAAAATATGTTATATAGTTATATAATTGACGGATGGAAAAGAAATAAATAGAATTTGCCATAATATCAAAAATAACCATAGATCTTAAAACTGACAAAACGGATTTTTAATTACTTGCGTGAATGATTAGAGTGCCCGATTGAAAACATATCCATAGCGAATTTACTTATTTATTATACTATATTTTCAATTTCAATTATTTCTCTTATTTGTTTTTAGTATAAACCGACTTTCGAAATTGTTGGGAAAAGAAAAAGAAACCAAACGGATTACTGACTGAAAAAACACAGATGGATGTTGGGGCCAGAAATGAATTGCAAACTCTGTTAGTTGTTAACCATCGTATTATCACTTGAAATTCTACCAATTCCATTGATCTCTATTCATTGATCTTAACTTCGAATCCGAATTGCTGTTTAATTAATACACTCTAAATATCGCTTTTATTTCTAGCATGATTGAAATAACGATCAGAATAATAAGTTATTTTATAAAATTCCCTATCCTCCGATTTTAAATCTCAGAGGGAATATATTTGGAATGTGTTATTTCAGAGACATTCTCAATCAGGAATGTGCTCAGAAGTAGCCGCCTCCAAATATATCCCTTGTGAGATTCGGCGGCATAACTAAAACAGCTAACTTTTCTTCTGATATTATAACTTTGGTTAGTGAATCAATTTATATATTGACAGAATATCTCTTAAGGCAGCGTTTCCCAAAGTATGCCATTTCTTTGCGACTTCTCGAAAGGATGTGAAGAGATGGCAAAAATTAGTAGATATTTCCACAAATGGCTCCAAGATAAATGAGAGTGTCACAAGTTCCATATACTCTAATAAATATTTGATTATTTTATGAAGAAAAGAAGATAACGACAAGTTTTTTGTAAGAAAGAGGTCATTGCTGCATAAAGTTTCGAAACCACTTTCTTAGAATCATTATTCGTGTGCTTAGATCATTTAATAACTTATTTATTATTTCAAGATTTTATTAAAGAAAAAAATTCTTTTCTCTTTAGAATTTGCTTAAGTTCGTTAAATTTACATCCTTATATCTTAACTGTTACCAATTTGTTTTTTATTATTAATTTTTATTCCTAATATTCTGTTTTACATTAATTAGTTGTAAAATCTTCATATTTTAATGTTCAAGATATAAGCTTTCATTGTTCTTATTATATTTAGTTATGAAAATATATAATCTTTAAATATTTTACTTAATCCATCTAAAATAACACATTATAACTGATTAACTTAATTTAAACATTATATTAGTTTAAAACTATTAGCCATAAACTTCGTATTTTTCTCTTTTAAAAAATTTATCCTTTACACCATTAAAAGTTTTAATAATTATTAGTAAACAAATTTTCTTTAAACGTAGATAAAAGGAAAGGAGAAAAATATAATTTTGAAGAAAGAAAGTCACAATTACTGTTTATGAAATCAGAATCAGATTAATTCTAAACGGCAATGTTTTTCATAAAATATATTGATAATTTATTTTCTACAATTTTTGCTGTTATTAAATAAAAATAATCCCATTTTCAAAAATTAATTAAATAATCATCATGTCTTCATTTGAAGTTAATAAGCATCTTTGAAATATTTTTTTTCTTTATTTTAATTTTTAATTTATCGCTGAATTAATTTAGCAGTACAGTATATTAAAATCAATATAGTCCCTTTACTTGGAAAATATTATTTTTCTTGATTTATATATTCTAAAAGTTTTCAGGATGATATTTATATTTATGATCAATGTTATATTCTCTTTATAAATATTAAATCTCTCGATTGTATAAATTAGTAATTTATTTAAATGTAAAATTTATTCCTCATATTTAAATAAACAATTATTATATTTACATATTTTAGTAATTATTCATTTAATTTCAATATATACTCGTGGATATTTTATTTGTTATATTTACAAAATAGTGTTTTATCATATCGGATGATGTTTATCGAATATTTATTATTCTTATAAAAAAATTATTTTCCTATTTAAAAAAAAATTATGGAATATTTATGAAATATTGAGATTTATATTGAGATTTATATCTGATATAATTCAATAAATAGCACATTTTCCATAAATAAAATTTATATAATTTTCATTCGAGATACATTTCAAAACTATTAAAATTGTTTTATAACTAATTTAAAACCATATTTAATTTAAGATATTTATATATAAAGGGCTTATAATTTAAGAAAAATTGAATTATTTGGATAATTTTAAAAATTAAAACATTCTTTTTTTCAAAGACATAAATATGGTATTGCAATCAATAGTTTGGATTTTTGCTGTAGAGTCAAAAATTGAAAAGTGTCTGAATTAATATAAAAAAACTCATTCCTTAATTTCTAAATTAGAAAATAAGTTTTTGATGGCATAAATAACCACTAAACTTCAAAATATTAAATAAGTTACGACTTCTCATTGATTTACAATACTATGAACGTTAAGAAGCCAACTTTTGTCTTTTTTCTTTCATCAGCGGAATTTTATCAATTATTTTCTTTTGCAGCTTTGTGATGTCATTTCAGACTTATATATATCAACATATGTTGCATTTATAAATCTTTAATTTCCTTTACTTGTTCCATGTTAACATATATGACTAAATAAAATTAATTTTAAAAAGGGAAGAAGTGAATTAATTACCAATTATCCCATTTTCCTTTAAATATTAGAAGAAAATGATATAACAGATCAATTTTAAGATAATTTTATTATATTTCTACGAACAATTTCTTGGTAGTTTTTAAAATTTTTCGATATAAATACTCTAGAGTAAATATCCTCCATTAGTAGAAAATGAAAAATACTTCAACAATATACATTTCCGATTTAGAAAAAAGGTAATAATTGATATTTTAGAAAAGACGGTTCGTCAACAAACGATGACCAACTGCGATGATTACATCCAAGATGTATAAAGAAAACTAAAAACATGTACAGTATTAACAGAATCAAATGAGAGAAGTTCGGAAAACAGGAAAGAAAGAAAGAGATGTTTGTAGTACTGCCAAGAATTGATGATCTCTAAAGGAACATGGAAAATCATAAAAACAAGCATAAAATGATCACAATAATATCTTTTGTAGTGAGTATGAAGATAAATTCTTCCTACGCTACAATTACTTTTCAGTATAAACATTTTAAATTTTAATTATATTTTTTTAGTTCTGCTTATGCCATTTGTATAAACTATTTAAATATTAAACTGCTTCTGAGATATGTTATGATAGAGATAGTACAGATAAAATATTTATTATATAAAACAAACATTCTATTTTCTCAACTGAGAATGTTCATCAATGATTCCTATAAAAATTTTAAACAATTTATGTATTATTTACTTCAAGTGTTGTGCTAAAAAATCCTTCTTTTCTAATCTAAGAAAATTGAGCTCCGATTTAAATATAATAATCTTCTAAATCCATCGTGATACTCAGGAATTAAACAATATTAAATAATTATCTATCTTAAAATGAAGAAGATTAGTTTAATTTGGTTCTTAATTGAGTTAAATTTATTAAATTTTCGTTAATTCTAGGCTAAATTCATCTGTTATGATTTTTGTGAAGTTACACAATAATACATTATTTTTAAAATTTGACAACTATAAAGAAATCTCACTTCTGATATAATACCAGAAAAATATCGTTAAATATATGATATTTAATTTAGTAAGCTATCTGAAGTGTAAATTCTATACAATACTAGATTAATATATATGTCAGCACTGAGTGCCATAAATTTTTTTATATTGTTATTTATACTTAGAAAAAATTTAAATACATATATAAGGGAAAGGCAAAACTAAAAAACGTGTAACTGATTTTGCAATATGCTTTTAGCATAAATTTCCAACAAGAATTATTTAACAATTCTCTTAAAGTAATATTTTGCTAGCGTAATGCATAAAAAATGAGTTCGTATGATTTACTGTATTCATGCATAGGTCCATTTTACCGAGTACTTTAGTTTCAGATGAAATTTTTATATTATTTTTATCTAAAACATGCACTATATTTTTGTATTTTGCATAAAAGTGCAAAAAATAGAATTTAGCTTTAATATATGAATAATAAAGTATGGCTTAAAATGTTTTCAGGATTTAGAAAATCGAGACTACAAAATATAAATATTCTAACATTCCTTATGTAATATAGTACTGTATTTCAATAATTTCTTCAGAAGCTAGTATCACTTCCGTTCCCTTCAAATATAAGTTTATCTTATAATGATCTACTATATTATCTGAATTGTCTCCCACTGAAATCATCAACATAAACATTGAAACATCTAGAGTGAGATTAGCGAATTTTCTAACTCCATAGTAATTCTCATTTACAGAACATTTTTGAACGTCAAACTGAGATAATAATAATTAAAATTTGAAATAACAGATTCATAATTGCTGAAGTCGAAGTTATATAATAAATTAAGTGCATAAAAAATCAGAAACGAAACAATTCTATATCAACTTTTTCATTTTAGAGAATATAAAAGAAATGAAAAAAACACTTCATCATTTCTGACGAGTAAACAAAATTTTTTTATCAAAAATACTAAAATCCAATATCAAACAAGTACAGTTTCTTTAAACATAATTATAACGTATGAGATCATTAAACAGTTCATTAAAAATTAATAGTAAAAAAATGATTGCTTTTTCAATTATTTCACATGAAAACGCTAACAACTTTACCTTTAATATAAATTTTTGTGAACTATAAAAATATTTATAATTAGATATATGTAACCAATTATAAATATTTATATTATTCACAAATTATAAATATATCAAGAATTTAGAGTAGCATATTTAGATAAGTATTTTAATAGAAATGTACTAATTTTAACATTTTTTGTGTTTTAAATACAGTATAGTGTTAGAATATGAAAATGTTTACTATATTCATGTTAAAAAAATAGATGAATCGATTTTGTGACCATTTATATATTTTGAAAATTTAAAATGATCAAAATCTGATTAATTTTACTTTTACGATTATGATCCGATTTTAATCATTTTCAATAAGTTGATCAGAGGAGATCAACTTATTGTAAATTTTCAACATTCAGATTCTACAATGGGTTACCATAACATTTAGTAAATTTTATTCAATTCTGGTGATATTTAACCGCATTATCATGGTGATGAACGGATAAACAAAAATCCAACACTTTATTATATTTTGGAATGGAATAAAAATTTTTCTTTTAAATTAATTTATAAAAGTATTATATTTTAGTTTATTGATTCGTTATTTTTCATATAAATGATTTTATATTTTAAATAGTAATGTTAATAATCGCCCTCGACAGAGTAATATAAGTATTCATTTTTGAATAGGTGTGAGGTCCTGGGTGCCCACCCGCATCCCTTTTCTTTTGTTGTTTAACTAACCTTTTACATAGCTATAATAACTAATCTATATATTATAATCAGTCTTGTAATCAAATTGTATTAATTAATATTGATAAGTTATTCTAATTAATTTATTTATATAATCAATTCTAATTAATTAAGTAATATTATTGTATTTTATATACTCCTATTAATATGTATACAAAGAAAAAAATCAACGAAACGAAAGTTAGCTTCTTTTAAACCCCCTTTCTCCCATCGATTATTGTTGTTCTTGTTAATTTTCTTATTTAAACTAAATATCAATAAAACAGGTTGGAAATCGTCTTTGAATATGAACAGTGGGAGAGCCGGACCATGAGAACGGAAGCAAAACAAGCGTCGGAAAACATTCAAGTAATGTAAATGAATGAGAAATATCGCACTTAGATAGAGACGACGAATGCGAGAGGATATAGAGAAAAGAGAAATAAATGAACTCGAAAGGGACAGAAATCGGTCCCAAAAACAGGAGTCTAGATCTTGGATAAACTTAGTTTCGATTCTGCTGAAACGTCCGACTCTTCCAGGTATGTTGAATGAAAAAGGGGCGATCTTTCAAACCCGTTTGCAAATGATAAAATTGATTGGTTCGTTTATAATATAAAATCGTTTCATTGATTTACCAAATTTATTCATATATCCAATATATCAAATGCATTTTTTTTTAAATAAACATGAGCTCCGTGCGACTTGGCGTTATCATTGTTCCTCGTATACACTCCTTCACTAACCTGGACCTCGTGCGCACTTATTCGCGCTATCTCGAATCGGCCTGATGATCGCAGATTCCACATAAGAAAAATACTAAATATACAATACATATAAAATTTAATTAATGATTATTTAAATTATGTATTTAACTTAAATAACTATATAAACACTTAAGTAAAAATTCAAACAATTTAACGTGCTTTTTTTATGAATATTACATTGTCTTATCAAATTAAGACTAAAATAATATTCAAAATAATTAAATTAAGTACATACTTATAATGTTATTGATATATAATCATATATATGACAGTGGTGTTCAACTTTTTCTGTTATGAGAGCTACTTTTCTACACTAAATTATTCGACAATCTACTCTCTTATATAGATCATTTCCCCAACCCAAGGAGCTTGCCTCAACCTGATATTTAATTACGTACAACTATGCAGTTAAATGCGGTCATTCATTTCGGAGGATCCATTCTCTCAGTCCTAAAAACTTTAATGAAATTAAAACTTTATTTGTGTATTTAAAAATTTATTTATCACTTTTAATTGTTTTAATTCAACAAATATATTGGAATAAACTATTTATTTCTCTATTTTGGAAAACAAAAGTTAGAAAAAACTAGAGATTGGTTACAAACTCATAAGTTACAGGAGATGCTGGTTGATTAAATACAAAGTTAATGTGAAATTTGGCATTGTTTGGAGCTGGCAATATTTACATAGTCAGGTTGATATAAAGAAGTGGCCAATGGCAGACAGTCATCCAAATGATCATTTGTAATTTGGTTCCTTGATTTTTTATGATGTTCATATTTGAAGCGGATTCTGGCAGATATGTCGATCCGAAACACGACAGAATTTTTGCGCAATATCAGTTAATATTGGAAACTTTTTATGTATATATTTCCAAATGATAAGAAAAGTATTGATTTGACAATTTTAACGAAAAATAAATAAACAATAGCAATACACTTAAAGAGAATTAAAAAATAATACAAAATAATGATAAATTATATTTTCAAGAGTTTTAATTAAATTTGTAAGGAGGAATAAACAAGACATCGACCAAAAACCGCTCCGCGATCGACGGGTTGAACACGATTGTTATATATAGTTTGATCTTCTTTATTTTATTTTCATTTTTTGATTAATTGCAAGAAATAAAGTCGATTGTATTAATTTTTTCAATTTAAAAATTTTTGATTTCTATACCTGGTAAAGGTTAATGGTATTCAGGCTGAGACAGGATAGTTTCTGAAACTAAGAAAAATGGCAGATCACACAGTCTAATTTCTATAATTCAATTAAATTATACTATGTCCGGTACAATAATACGGCCTATCCTATTGTTTATTTATTTTTCGTTAAAATTATTAAATCAATAATTTTCTTATCATTTGGAAGTGTATACAAGAAAAGTTTCCAATATTAACTGATATTGCGCAAAAAATTCTGTCGTGTTGCGGATCGAAACACTTGTCAGAATCCCCTTGTTCAAAAATAAACGTTATAAAAAATCAAGAAACCAAATTACAAATGATCATTTGGATGATTGTTTGCATTGGCCACTTCTTCATATCAACCTATGAAAATATTGCAAGCTCCAAATAATGCCAAATTTCACATTAACTTTTTTTTAATTAACTAGCATTTCCTGTAACTTATGAGTTTGTAATCAGTCTTTTTGTTTTTTCTAATTTTGATTTTCCAAAATAGCGAAATAAATATTTTATTCCAATATATTTGTCGAATTAAAATAATTAAAAATGATAAATAAATTTTTAAATATACAAATGGTTTTAATTTCTTTAAAGTTTTTAGGGCTAGGAGAGTGGGTCCTCCGAAGTGAGTGAGTTAACTGCATAGTTGTATGTAATTACATATCAGGTTGGGGTAAGCTTCTTGGGTTAGGGGAACGTGATCTATATAAGAGAGTAGATCGCCGAATAACTTAGTATAGAAAAATAGCTTGCATAACAAAAAAGGTTGCACACCATTAGTATATACGAACAACTTACTCATTTACCGAACAAGTCGTGAGAACGGAACTCAGTCATTAAGTGAAGAGTACCCCTATATATAATAATCTGTTATAGTGATCAAATAACATTAGCGGTTGAAACCGATTCTCATATGTGTGTGCTCGCATTAAATGTTTTAATTTTAATTGAATTTAAACAATCAAAATATTTCTCCAATGAGCACCATTTTCGAAATTTCCTTTTTAAATAAATAGAAATCATTGTTTATCAATGAACTGTTTTTTAGTAAAAACTATCAGTATTTATTTAAAAATATTATATAATTTGTTACTTTTATCAATTATGATTTTATTGTTTGCTGGTTCACTTATATAAATCGCTATTATTTATCTCAAAAATTGATATAGATGCATTCTATTGAATAATAATTTCTTTATGAATGTTTTAATAATTTTTATATTAATAAAGATACAGCAACTCTAAAGTACGTGATATAAAGTCACCTGACTCAATATAAAGTTAACACTCATAATTTACTTATTTTTCATTGGATTATAAAATTAAAAAATAACAGCAAATGACACAGAAATTAAATAACTCTTTTTTTTTCCAAAAATATATTGAAACTGGCACAAGGCATTCTAACTTGTGCAAGGAATATTCAGATATATGTTCGTGAACACGTGTACTTTATAAGTATGATTTATCAGAATTTTTGATATTTATTTCATACTTTCTACTTTTATAATTAATTTAAACTTAAATTGTTACATAATCATTAATTAATTTACTTTTTTTTATATGTAAGCAATAATTCAATAATCATTTATAACTAACTTATATTACAATAATTTTTTATGAATAACGATTAGGAAATTTTCTTTCCTTTTTTTTTATAAACTATAAGTGCAGATGTCCTCTTTACGTAATCAGTTATTTCGATATCACATAAAAAAAATATTATCCATTCTCTTTTGTCAAAGTAAAAAATATATATATATAGGAAAGGAGAAATTCTTCATCTATTATTTGAAGTTTTCCTTAATACAGTACAGACATACTTTATGTTACGTCAATAGCATGTTTCGTAACTTTTGACATAAGCTGGGTTTTTACAGAAATCAAATCTATATGTGGCAAATATAAATGTGCTTACTCTGCAATAATGCAAATATGTTTACAGTCTAATATTATACTTTGTATTATTAAGTATGAAGTTTATATTATCGAATGAAAAATTGTGTGCCCAGCAACGTTTGCAATTCCGCGGTGGCAAATGTTAGAAAATTCTATTAAAAATTTATATATACTCAACTTACCTATATAAACCAAGTTTATATTTAGTTATGTTCGAAATTAAAATTTTTCAAGAATATTTTTAAAATAATTTTTTAATACAAAATAAAATTATTATAAAATTTTCCAATAAGTAAATTGGAAAATTTTGTTTTCATTATGAAAAAAAAATTTTCAATAAATAAAATAAATTTATTTTTATATTAATTTTAATTTTATATATTAATTTATTTTAATGTTTATTTGCTTTAATTTATTTTAATATTCTTTATATTCAATAAATAAAAACTGCTTAAATCGATCCAGTAAAACTATCAACTCACTTTATGATCTTCTTGGAAGCTCTGTATATTTTATGTTGTAGGTTTTCTCCTCTAAACTTAAATTCGTTTAAATTTCTAAACAGAATTGTATCATCTATAATAATAATAATAATAATAATAATAATAATAATAATCAATTTATCGATATTTAAAAATAAAATTAATTTTTAAATATAAAATATCAGCTCATTTCTTAACAACAGTGATTTTCACTTGATCGTTAATATATTTTTTATTTTTTAATTTATAAGAAAAACATTTCAAATTAGAACAACCTACTTTATATAAATTCACTTCTTATAAAAAAGACAATTGTGAAAGTTTAAATTTCAAAAGATATTTTAAATTATTTCTTTAAAAATCGGGATTATGGAAATAATTCACGAATAATTGCTTAACATATATAGAGTTTAATAATCCTTTATTTTGACATTGGAATAATAATGTGACTAGTCACGAAAATGATTTTAATGATGTTTTACTTAAATAGGTTAATACCGTTATTACAAATATTTCTTCCAGTATCTAGAAGTCCTAATGCCCTATATAATATCCTGATTTTAATATACACAATTGCTTTGATGAAAGACAATACAAGTGCAAAATTTCTCTGCTATATTTCAAAAGAAATATCTCTTCTCAAATATAGATGGAGGGTAAGAGAGGCGGCTGTCCCAGATCTCACGATTTTAGGGACTTCAATTTATAATTCAATATGTTAGAAAAAATATATTGGTATATTTTTATATTGTTCGAGCTTCAGTGTTTATCAAAATTTGAAGTTTTCTATCAATGTTTTCGCTTTTCTTTACACATACAATGTATATTTATCAATTTTGTCTTTTTTTTTTTTTTGAAGGGCCTCAAAAATATTAGCTAACCCGGGCCTCGCATTTTCTCTGAAAATTTCTGGATATTCGTACTCCAGTATAAAATATTCCCCATTTAAACAATCTTAAATACTTTTGAAGTGTAAATTTGAGATTAATATAGAGATTAATTTTGTTGTTATGATATTTTATAGAGTTTATAAAAATTGACTTTCTTTCAAAATCTAAAAAATACTGTATATTTTTAATGTAAAAATCTACAAAAACAAAGAGATTCTGTTCATTTAAAATTTATGTATAAGCATATTTCTAAAATCGTATGTATTTATATCAATTACTTTATATTTAATGAATGCATATA
Source organism: Androctonus mauritanicus (assembly GCA_011317285.2). Lineage (NCBI taxonomy): Eukaryota > Metazoa > Arthropoda > Arachnida > Scorpiones > Buthidae > Androctonus > Androctonus mauritanicus. Next base: position 7,806 of record WUQG02315815.1, on the reverse strand, counting down.
TAATAATTTTTTTTATATATTCTATATATAGTATACAGTATAATAAAATTATAATCTCAAAATATAACAACAATAATTGCAACATATATTTGTGTAATTATATATTGTTCTTCTTATAATAAAATTATTATTATTACAGGATTGTACTGCATATATAATTGTTGTTACTATATGTTTTCATGTTATATATGTATATAGCATGAAAACAATATATATATACATATATATAACGTTATATTCACGTTATATATCGTTATATATACAATATATGCATATATATGAGCCGGTAATTATGAAAATGGTCTAAGTAATATATTTTTCGTTTTGAAATATTTTGACTTTTGGGCTTTTTATAATCATAAAAAGAAAAAGCAAATACAGTGTATTTATTCTTGCAAAATAGTTCTTTTTTGTAATTGTTAAAATTTTATTAATAGTTAAAAAAACCTTTTGTTTTCACAAGCACTTTCATAATTATCGATTCGTATATGCTGTATGTATGTAGTATATATAATGTAACGTGAATCCAAAATATATAGGATCCATATATTTTTTTTATTGTTAACTGTTAAATTTTCAAGATTTTTTAAATGTTATTTCGCGAAATTGATTATAATTTATGACATTATTTAACTGGAATTAAGATTATGAAACAATATAGATTTATTTGAAAAATTTAACGAATCAAGTTTTAAATTTAGAAATAAATCTGGGAAATGAGTTTCTTATTTCGTGATGAACAAAAGTGAAAAAATGATATAAAATAGTTAGAATATTTTCTGATATTTTAAATTTATGTATAAGTTAAGAAAACTAGAGTTTAGTGCCTCACGCATTACTAAAAAAAGAAAAAAAAAAAAAAAAAAAAGGTGCATAAATCCAGCCTAGGTATGTTGAATATATTTTCTAGAATATTCTCTATTTTATGATATATTTACGATTTATTAAAACTTTTATATATATTTTATACATTCTATCTTTATAGTGTATAACTTTTTTATTCTATTCTACCTTTTCTCAAACGACTAAAAGTAAAATCTATAATTGTGGCCAAAACGCCAACTGTTGATACTTCAAAATGTTTTCCAGAAATAAAATATGTTAAATATTCCTTGTTTGTTGGTTTTATTAAAATATTATAAAGATGTAAATCTCTATGTTCGAATTCTAATTCGATTTCTGCAGCTGCTAAACTAAATGCAACCTGTCGAAAAATGCTTACAGCTTGACGAGGTCGAATTTGCTATTTGGAAATAAAAAAAATTGATCATTTTATATATAACATTTCTAAAACTATAAAAAAAAATGTTCAAAAATAACTTACTTGGCGTTTCAGTAAAGGATATCCTCCATGTTCCATATCGTAAACGATATAAAATTGATTATTTGCCAATGAAGCTATGTATAAAATAATAAATTTGAATTAATTAATTTTAGTAGTAATTTAAATACGAAAGACATAATTCATCAAACAATGACGTATAACTCGTAGTTGTTCAATGAATTAATGACGTCACAACTAAGTAGCAATTTATTACTGTTAATCGTAATTACTCACGATTGCGTCAGATTGACGTAATAACATTCAAAGATAGAATAACACAGTCATTATATCTAATAAATTATTATTAGATGTAATGAATGTAATAATACACAGTATTATTGATCAAATTTATTAGTGTATTATAAAAATTGTTTAATATATTATAAAAGATATAAAAATTGTTTTTTAACAATTGTAGAAAAAAAAAAAATGTTTAATGTTTTGTGTAGGTTTGCTTTCGATATAAAATGCTTATTTTACATGAGAAATGTTACATAATTAAAGTAGGTGTTAATAGTAAAGTAGGCGTATTTTTGATTACTGATAATAAATATATATAGAAAAAAAAATCTTATTTCTGTATTTAAAATACTGTATAGTATATGAATTAGCCTTGAAGATTGATACAGTGAGATACAGTACAATATTTAAATTTATTCTTTGGCAACAGCTCAAAATTTTGTAGTAATAAACGCAAGTCAGAAATATGATAAGTAATTTCAGTGAATAATTAAATGAATTTAATCCTATTAAAAACTTGGCGAGTTTTTTTAAAAAAAAAAGATGCCTTTGAGGAAGAATAATTTTGTAGGCCTACATACTTTAGAGATTTTTTTTTTAATACTAATCTGACAACTTATTGAATCTTTCGTTAATTATATTTAGATAATAATCAAGTATTTTATTATATATCAAATGATTATGTATTTATGTTTTGTTATATTTTTTTCAGTATATGAGAGCAATTAAGTTTAATTAAGTAAATCTTGAATTTTCCGAAAATTCATTTGTGTCTAAAAGAAATCAATCAAATTCAAGAATAAGGTTAGTTGCTAACTAATTGATGTGATCATTATTCTTTATGAAAATACTGAATTATAAAATCATAAATTTGATATACATTTGCATTGTTTAGTACTGTATACTTGGTATTGTATTTGAATAACTTTTTTCAATGGTTTTAAATATCTTTAAGATGATGATTTTTCTGAATACTTTAACAAAATATGATATCAAATATTTATTGAGATATACGGCGTATAAATTCATTTATACTAGATGAATAAAGCTCTATAATGTATTCATTTTGGGAACTTTATACGGTCAGTGATTTTCATGTTTCTGATATCAATTAATTAAGTTTTTTTCTAACAAAATACTGTATTTTATTTTTAAATAATCTATTATAGGCCATTTAATTTTGATTTGCTTTTATTAATTTTATCATTTTATTATTATTATTGTTTTTAATTGATTAAAACTTTATCAAAATTTGGTATAGAAATAATAAGATATCTGAAATGAATGCATACGATGTTTTATTTCGCTTAATATTCTTTATTTAGTCCATACTTGAAGTGAATTTTCAGAATATCTAATAACGTTCACATAATATTTAAGTGTGCAAAAATATTTTTTGTAACTAAAATTTACCAAAGACACCTCTTTTCTTATCTATGAAATTTATTAAAAAAATTTTCCAGAATATTATTTTTGACGAGTTTTGATGACGATAAAATATTTCTCGATCAAAATAACTTTCTTGTAAACAAATTTAGAAAGCTATCTTGATAAATAGCGCATTTTTTTCGATTCTAAAATCTGTTGACATTGAGATTCAAAAGCATCTAGTAAATGAATTTAGATTAAATTTACTAATTAAATTTTTGATATTACAAAAATTTTTTCAACTAAATATTATCAGAATTTTGACTTGATATTTTTATAAGTTCATTCAAATATATATAAATCATTACTTATTAGTAAACTCGTATAAGAATATTAAATCAGATGAAGGCCATTTCTGATAAGATGTCAATAAGCGAATATATTGCAATAGTTAATAAAATGCTTATCATGCATATTTGGACCTTGAAAATATTGGTAGATTTGAGAGAGAATAGGCCGATTATATATATTCATTAGTAAAATTAATTTCATATAGGAAGAATCATTTTTGAAGAAAGTTCTTTACCACAGACGATTCATGAAGCTGTCTACTAGAAATGTACTCATTTTACTAAAATGAAGAATGGCTCCAATAATTCTAGCTGTTTATGAAACTACAATATTATGTACATTTGTACAATATTGGCAATATTACTTAGCTAACTTAAATAGTTTTAAAAAGCATAAGATAAACAAAAATATTGTACTATATTTCTATCAAACAGATAAAAGAATTCGTTCCCATAGTAAAACTACTTATTTGAGTATCAGCTATTTCAGAAACGATTTAATTTTTTAACAGTTAGAACTTAAAATAACATTAATTTAATTTCAATCGTTCAATATATAGTCTATAGTTTCAGATTTTTTAAGTTGTTCTTCCTAAAATTAAAATTAAAATTAAATAATAATAATAATAATAATAATAATAATAGCAGACATTTGTCTGTCATTTTTAATTCAAAAGAATAAGAGATATTAGAATTAAAATTAATCGAACCCAAAAATAGCTCAGAATTCATCTGTTTAATAAATCTTAACTATTAAATTTGAATTTTTAATTACATTTAACTTACAGAATAAATCATAATGCAAATTAATTATACAATCATTTAATGCTAAATAAAATTATGATAATTTAAAAAAATAGAATATTACACAATAAAGTCGAAGATACACAGCAAGAAGTAAATATAGTATAAAACTATGCAATTAATTCATAAAAACGAAATTATTAAATTTTTCTGGGCTTATTTGGAAGCTGAAAAAATTTCTAAAAGAATTTTGATTTAGAAGTAGTTCATAACAATAAGTTAGAAGTAGACAATAATTTTTCGATGCTACAAAAGTATCAGACTATTGATATTCTTACTTTATATCAGTGGTTCCCAACCTTTTTCTGGTCATGCTCCACCTAGGATTTCTAAAATCCTGATGCTCCCTGTGACATGTAATTTTAATTTTTACTATTCAATAATGAACTCCTATTCACGTGGAGAAAGTCTAAAAGGTCATTAACTTGGTCTAAATAAGCTTCCAAAGAACAAGGCATCCGTGAAAGAGAAAAATAAAAAGAGCGGAAGAACAGTTGAAGTAGTAAGGAAAAAATCACTAAAAAACTGTTAAAAAATAATGATATGAAGTGATATGAAAAAACAGCAAATAAAGTTTCAAAATCACCGTGTACATTCTGATTTTAATTTTAAAAATTAATATGTCACAATATATATTTATATACTGTATATGAGGTCCCTATAACCATAAGAAATGCAAAAAATTCATTGTTAATAACTCATTCTCGAATTGCCTCACTTAAAAATCAAATTGCCCCTCTGTGGGGCGTGCGCCCCACGTTGAGAACCACTGCTTTATATTGTAAAATAGTTTCAAGTGATTAAAATTTATAATATACATTACAAATATTTATAATGCATTTAATACGATTATAGCTCAAGTTATAAAAATAAAACATTGTAATATATGATAAATAATTTATAGACTATTTTCTTCCTTATTTAATTTCATATCATATTCATTTAATTTAATAATATAACTTTGCAAATTATTTTAACAAGCAATCTGAAAGAATTAATTACGTATTTTTCAAATTTACCCTCTATTTTGGAATAATTAAATATATGAGATTAAATATAGGCCTACATTATGTCATTAACATCATTTTTTATTATTATGCTATACTGTACTGATAACAACTTTAATGTAGAATATCATCAAAGTCTATCAAATGAAATTCTATAATTACTATAGGGAAACCTCGTAACTTTAATCATTTTTTATTTTTTTAAATAAATTAGGTTGCGGAGCTAATTAATATTATTTCAAAGTCAACTTTAATAGTGTGAGCATTGGAATAAATTATATAAAAATCAATCAAACTGTTCAAAAATTATTAGGGAAACATTTTGAAGTTTGAATGTCTGCCATTTTTAAATAGTTAGAAATAAGAATTTAATTGATATGTCATCAAGATCATCTTCAATAATTTAATGTTCCTAGTAAGGCTTATAAAAATCGAATAAGTAAGTCGAGATATATATAGTAAAAATTTGAATGTCCGCCATTTTTAAATGATTGAAACTAAAATGATCGTAATGTCGAATTACTTTAATGGAAGAAACATCATTACTGATTTTCATAAAAATCTATTATTAATAGATTAAGTTATTAGAGGGAAGAGATAGCATAGTGATCTAATAAGTCTCAATTTCCTTCGGAAAGTAGACTAAAAATAATACAAGCGAAATATCTTTCTTCATTATCTATCAACTCCAGCTTTTAAATTGTAACAAATATCATATTTTTTCAATAGTTGGCTTATTTTTTACGTTATATGTTAAAGTAAATCGTTAATTAATTAAAGGTAAATTTATTTAACACTTATATGATGAACTTGAAATGCAGAACAAACAAGCATTTCCAGAAAGAACTAAAATTGCGAAAAGAACTTTCCGAAGGTTTCATTTATTTAGCATTTGGAATCCTTTGGTTTTGTGTTCAATTTTAACGTTGATTTAACTAACATAGATGTCACGATGAGATCATCATCTTGGCGATGTGGCATCATCGTAACGGTATTAATATTACGTCATTTTGATGTCATAAAGTACCGAGATGGTAATTTCATCCATTGTTATATCACCACGACATCACAATTCCGACATAACGTCATTCAATTCAGGCAAGCCGTATGCTGGCCATATGTTACCCTTACACTGCTAACACTTAGCGCCATCTATTGGCAATTATATAAACTATGATTTTGATAAAAATTAAATTCTATCCTGCAGGACTAAACGATCCTGTATGATTAAAGAATACGGCTTCAAGTTGTCCCTTTATGGCAGAACATCACTACTGAATTTCATGAATATCTGTTAATTAATTCAAAAGTTATTAGTAGGGAACACATAGACACACAGACATGACCCTGATATTATAAACCTCATTTCTTTCGGAAAGTAGGCCGATTGAAAATGAATCGAAAATCTATTACTAAAATATTTAGTAATTAAATTGCAATTTTAATAATCGTCTTAAATTTAAACTCAACTGGTTCAAATCATTATACTAAATTGATTATGTGAAATATAAATCTGCATGAACTTTTCCAAAGTTTTATTTCAGGTCATTCATCTAAATTTTAGTTATAAGTTATCTATTTAGTATATCTATTCCAAACTAAAATGATTAATAAATTTATAATTTTGTTTATAAAAATGTCTATAGAAAATTTCTCTAATCTAGCTAGTTATCGATTATTTTATTCAATCTATTTATTAGTTTGATGATACAGTATAACTGAAATATCGCTAATATACTACAGATATTACGGTAGCTCGCACGTTATAGTAGCATATCCCATCAAATCTCATAGTGCAGATTCGTTACAAACAATGCAGAAATATTTGACTGAATTTTTCTTATTATGCAAAATTTTTTATATGTTAAAAATTATTAATTCATTTGTAAAGCATGAATAAATCAATAATAAATAATAGTAATTTTTGTAAACAATTTGTTTTTTTTTTTTGTTTTTTTTGTAATTTTTTCTAACCTAGATTCAGTTAAGATATATCTTAAAGATTCCGGAATTTCTTTCTATTATCAGTAAACTGAAACGGATTTTATTATCAGTTATAATTGATAATAAAGTTGATAGTCACTATTATTCATCTTAATGCCTTTCTTAATTATAAACGAATTTTAATTAATGAAATTATTGCATTAAAACCTGAAACAGGCTATTTATATACGTGTCCTTTAATTATTTTAAATATAAAAAAAGACAGATTTTATCTTTATAATCTTATTATATAAATATATTTAATTAAATTAAAACTAAAGGAAAGATCGATAAATAAAACTTTCCATTTTTAAATTGTATAATAATAATATTTATATAAGTAATGTTTTCGAGTTCTAAAATAAAATAATTAATATTTTGAGGATAAATGAAAACATTTTCCATTACTTTCTGATTAAGCTGTTTGTGATTTAAGAATCCTTTAAGCCGGATTCACACAATCGAACTATCAAGTTCGGTCATTTTACAATGTGTTCATACTCAGAAAGTAAGTCTGAAACCGGTCTCTCGGTTTTGTGTAGTGACTAGTGATCTGTAGAGAATGATATTAAATTTTTCATCCGAAAAGTTAGCAATTATGGCTATCTTTCTCGATGAAACTGTTTACACTATGGGAATTCGACCATTACTCATAAGCCTAGAACACACCGAGACTTTTCTGCGCAGAAATGCAGAATGCAGAAAAGTTTCATTCTTCTTTGGTTCTGTT
>WUQG02315704.1:0-19069 GCA_011317285.2 Androctonus mauritanicus | reverse complement strand
TGCTAGCTCTCCGCGGGCCGGACAAAATCTGTCCGCGGGCCGGATGTGGCCCTCGGGCCGTAGTTTGGAGACCCCTGTTCTAGATCATAATTTTTACCATTTTAGCCATTTTGAAATTTAATTTAGATATCGGTAATTATTTCTTAAATAATTTAAATTTTAAAAAAATAAATTAAAATCATTTAAGTATAGTATATTTGAGTAAAATAATAATATTCAAGCTTATGAAGTCCCAATAAATTCTCTATTACTTTTAGTAGAGAAATTTATTGGAACTTTATGAACCTGAATATCAACTAATTACTTTTATTTGGTTTTCATAAGTTTTTATTTGATTGAAAAACCATATTACAACACAACTGTTTTATTTGTCATTTAAAATCAATAAAGTTCTCACAAATTCTTATCATTTTTTTATCATCATTCAAAATGATAACAGATATTAGAATTTAATTTAAAAATAATTATAACAAGATCATATGTATAATTCCTAATATAAATTGTACAAACATTAATAAATATATACATAATTAAAGAGTTATCATACTACTATTCACTCACACAACACAAGCTCCTCTAAATTCTAAACATTTCTCCTTTCTCATCATCTCTCATTCCATTCTTAATGATACTTCCAACATTACAAACTAATTATACATATAATTAATTTAGTGATACTAAATATAATTTAAAATTTAAAACCTGTTTTTGGAGCAGCAGCTTCTTTTACAAATTTAAATGTAGCATGAAATCCTCTTCCATTTCCAAAATGTTTCCATTCAGTAACATAAACTAATGTCATAATTGACTGAGTGGAATAAACAACTCCCTGATAATTATTATTACAAAATCCTCCAATCAAAAATTTGTCATTAATGCCCTCTCCATCATAAATATACAATATGCCTCTTTCTTCAGTACAATTTCTAGATGATGATGTACTTGGTATATCAAAATCATTAAATTTTAGTTCAACAACTACAAGAGATTTATAAGGATCTCCATCCTGTCGAAGAATCCAAGAATGATTATATTTCATAGGAGTAGAATACCAACGATCTGGGAAAGGATATCTGCAATAAATAATTTTTGTAACTGCAAATGTTTATTTTATAATTATGATGTTTACAAGAATATTAATATTTTAAGTTATTCAAAAATAATATATTTAAGAATGTTTTCACTTACCCTTCAGAAGCTATTATTCCACATATTTCATCACAGAATGTTGTACCACCATTTTGTCCAACGGCAGCATTGCATCCAACACATTCTGAAATATATTTTATATATTTAGCCCTCAATATATTTTAAAAATAATTGCTAAATAAAATTTTAAAAATACCTGCTATTCTAAAAATAGCTTTAAATCCACTTTTAGATGGCAATCTTTGATCTTGGTTGCAAGTAATTAATGTGATTTCAACAATAGTAGTTGATCCTTCAGATATATAATAAGGTGGAGCATTTCCTTGTCTTTTAATAACAATAATATTGCCTTCTTCTTGTTTAGCACTAACTATTACAACATCTTGGCAATCTGGAACAGAATTATAAGCACCAAAATATAGTACATTATAATCTGGGAATACAAGTTCTGTTATTTCACCAGGATCTATTTTTACTTTCCATTTATATCTGTGAAAAGGAGAAGGATAAGAATGAGGGTAATTTGGGCTGGTTATTGTTACTGGAGCTTGAAATAAACCCATAAATTTATCTAAAGAAATTAATAAAAATTTTTAGTAATCTTGAGTAAAATAATATTATTTATAATTTTTTATTTTAGTTTTGAGAAGAGCTACCTGTATGTCCTTGATGATAACAAACTAAAGGACCTAATACATGAGTTCCAGCTTTGTTTGATTTTCCTATATCTCCAAAGTGTAATTGAAACACAGGTAGTCTAGAAGAATCCAATAACAACCCAGAATCTTCTAGCAAATGATTTTTGTCATCAGCATCACAATTGCAAGTACTATTTTTTTTTGTAGGTTCACAATAAGGATGGCAGCCACAGCTTCTACTATCTGTTTCTGCACCTCCCCAATAATACTGTTTTGTATTATTTCGACCAACCCACCTTAAATATAAGATTAAAGCAAAATTAATTCATTGAATTTAAATATAAGTAACAACTTGTAATCAAAATGCTTTTAGATCAAAACTTTTAGATAATCATTGTTCTGAGAGATTATATGTTTTGATCAGAGATTTATATATCATGCAGTTTCATTATTTCTAAATGAAGTTATTATATATTATCAGTGATATAACAAATTAGAAAACTTAAAATACTACATATATATTTTAATTTCTTGCTTTGTGATTTTTATTTAGCTGATTTTCATGCCATAATGCTTATCATTTTTATATTTTAACAAATTAGAATTTCCATGTAATGCTTTATCAAAGATAAATTTTTGAATTACAAGAAAAATCAAAATCTGCATTGCCATTGGCTCAGGAAACATTATACAATTCTTTCCCACTTAAAGAATTTTAAAGATATATTTAAAATAAAATGAAGTATCAGCTTTCAGATTTTCATTCTGAAAAAATTGCGTAAGTGGGAACTTATAAATCAAATTAGATAAGAAAAAACTAAGCTCCGTAAGCAAAGCAACTTTTTTATTACGGTAAAACATTTTTGGGCTATAAGCAAAGCCCCTCTTCAGTACCGTATACTATTTTAGAATACAGAACTATATAGCGTTCCCTAGTTCTGTATTCTAAAATAGTGTACGGTACTGAAGAGGGGCTTTGCTTATAGCCCAAAAACGTTTTACCGTAATAAAAAAGTTGCTTTACTTACGGAGCTTAGTTTTTTCTTATCTAATATAGTTTAACTGTTGAAGGACATTTAAGCATTTGTTATAATTATGCTGAATATTTTACTTTTGATTTAAAAAATGAAATACTACTTACTTGATTAGTTCACTTAAATAGATATATTGAGTAAATAAATTTCTTTTAAACTTAGTGAATTTACAAACATAAAACCATTTACATAACTTACAACTAAGTAGATAATTTAAAATGTAAAAAAATTTATCTACTTAGAAGTCCATTAAAAATCAGTTCAAGATATATTTTTTCAATACTATATATTATCACCTATCTTTCAATATTTTATAATTGGTTTAGTGATTAGTTAGTTCAAACATTTCAGAACTCATTATATGGGTATTATGGCAACTATTTCTGAATTTATTATAGGATCAATGGCAATCTTGATGAAATCTACTAATAGATTAGATTGAAGGCTAGGTTTCAGCAGGCTGAGCCCAGATCCCTCCTAAAAATATAGAACAAAATGTAATTTCTCAGATATAAAGTTTAATGCATTCCCATTTGGCCAATTCATATTTTAATGTTGTTTTTTCCCTATCTGTTCAGTGAACAGATTTCAAGATAGTTTCATCTATTTTATCAATCACAGATTTTCATGAACAATCATTTTTATTTAAATTAATGTACCTATGGAGCAGGAAATTGGCATAATATAAAATTATGTTAATTTTCCTATATAATCAAAGTGGACATCCATTATAGTTTTCCTTTCAATGAATAAATAATAAATAATTAAAGATAATAATTAAAGATGATAAAAAATAAAATTGGCAAATAAAAAAGGATTTCTGAATTTATTTTTTGTAATTAAATATATTGTGAGAGTTTAATTTAAAATTTACATTAAAATATAAAACTTGCACTCTAATATTTACTTTTCTAATCAGATCTCCTCCAAGAAGGAATTTATATTCCTCTTTCAAGACCAAATATGATGACTGCCATTGTACGAATTATAAAAGAAAATATACCACAGGTATCATTTATTGAGTATATTGTTTGTTAGGCTGTATTTAATGCATTTTACTTCTTCTATATATGTTATTATCAATTGTTTTAATTTAGATACAAGTCCTCGATTTATCAAATAATAGATTAACTAATTTGGATGCTTTGACGGGACTTGTTCCAACATGTAAAAATCTAAAAGCTGTTATATTAAAAAATAATAGGGTGAGAGTAAATTCTTTTATTTTTTTTTCAAAATTATTATTAATAAATTATTTTAATTTGGTTATTAAAATATCTAAAAATTTCATAATGTAGCTAAGATCGATGTCTTTGCTTGGGGCAATAAAGGGATTGGATTTAATTGAACTCACTTTGGACGGTAATCCTTTGTGTGACAATTATAAGGATCAATCAACTTACATCAGGTAAGATATTTATGACCATTTAATGGAACTGGAAGAAGAAGCAGCTTCTACTCCTGATTATGCTGTGTATATGTAGAGGCAAGTGATGTCAGTGGAAGCAATAGTAAACATAATAATAATAAATTTTCTCACATCTGAAAATAATCAGATTATGGACATAAATATATTTAACAATATTTGCAGATAATTCATTACTTAGTTTTAATAATTTCATTGCATCAAATATATCAAAAGTAGAACATCATTACCAACCTTGCAGAAATAAGAAGACAATTTAAGAAGCACAGTGTAAACAACTGTTTCAAGAAGATATCATTCTATCCTCTAATACATATATATAATATGTGAAACATAATACTTTATCAAGAATTTGTGATAGCCACCAGAAGAAATTGCTGGAAAAATCCAATCTCTTGCCTGTACTGTTAGCCAGAGACGGTGGCCGAGCTCTTTGAAGTCGCTCACTATCAGGCACGGGCAGGAAGAGATTTAAGAAAAAAGAAGTTTAGTTCCAGCTTCATGTATGAAAATGTGGCAATTTTAAATGGATAAATATGTTATATAGTGAAAATAGAGGATATGAAAGTTTTAGAATATGAATAAAGTTAAGAAATGTTGAAGATATATATCTGTGCTTCTGCTGGTCATATTTAAAACAGGAGAGATAAGTGATGTCAATACTTTTGAGTAATTTGATGTATATTTTCTTTTATAAGATAGTATTAAATGTAAATAATCTGCCAAAAATATTGTTATATATATATTATGTTTTAATGCAAAATTTAATATAAAACCAAAAACATTTGAAAAAATAAATCATTGAAGATCTTTTTAATATAAAAATAATCTAAGATAAACTAATGAATGTATTGCTTTCTTTTGAATGAATTTCAGTGCAATAAGGGACCGCTTTCCAAAGATAATTAAACTTGTGAGTATAAATATTTGTTTGAGAGATCAATTGTTTTTATATAGTATAGAAAAATTTTTAAATATTTTTATTTAGGATGGTCAAGATTTGCCTGCCCCTGTTTTATTTTCTCTAGAAACACCTGAAGTATTGCCACCTTCTAAGGTAATATTTTCTATTAATAACAAAAAAAATTGTATTTTTTTATTCATTTTTTAACTGTGATAATTTTTAAAATTATTTTCATTCTCAGGAAAGTTCTTTCCCAAATGAACAAATTAAAAGTATAGTTGTGCAGTTTCTAGAACAGTAAGTCAACTATCTGTATATTTTTTAATTTTAAAAATGAATTTAAAATAAATTTTTATTTTCATTTATAATAAAATAAAATACATTTTAATGTTTGAAAAAATTACAGATATTATACAATTTATGATTCGAATAACAGACAGCCTTTATTAGAAGCATATCATGATCAGGTAAAAATTTCTTCCATTTGCTTTTTATTTTTTTAAAGCTCGGATAATTGTTTTATTTTTTATTTTTTAGGCAATGTTTTCTATGTCAGCAGCAAAAATTATTCAAAGGTAAGTTAATAACAATATTGTCTAACTGATAAATTGTTTTAATAGTTATTAAAAATTTTTTTTATGTATTTTAGAGGAGGAAATCTTCAAGATTATATACCTGATAGTAGGAATTTACTCAAAGTGACTGATCCAAGTAAAAGTTTTCTTCATTTATTTACAGCAAATTTTGTTAAAAATAAATAAGTTATAGTATTATAATTGATTTTATTACAGATCACAGGCACAAGTTATTAAGACAAGGGCCATTGAGCATAGTATCTGCATTATCAGAAATGCCACAAACTCAGCATGATCCCAATTCATTTACAGTTGATGTCTCTCATGTTTCAGTAAATATTTGATAACTTTTTTGTGTAATTTCTTATTGTTATAGTAGAATATGTGCAATAATTTCGATTGTTTATGTTTCAGCCAACATTAATGTGTTTCTCTGTTACTGGTGTTTTTAAAGAAGGTTAGTATATTTTGAAATATGATTATGTTATATTGTGAATAATATATTTTTATTGGAAAAAAAATAAAAATTTGGAAAATTATTAACAAAACCTTTTTATTTTTAAATAGTGAGTAATGACTTAAACAATGCTCCATTGCGTACTTTTAGCCGTACTTTTGTTGTCGTCCCACAGGGACAAGGGTAAATTTATTTCATATTTTCTTAAAAATTTATTAATATATATAATTTGTCACTAACTCTAAATTGCTGATTTCCAGATTTTCAATAATTAATGAAATGATGTACATTACCAATGCAACCGTAGGACAAGTTAAGGTAAGGAAAAATAATATTGTATTATATTTAAAGACATTTAATTATCGGCATAAATAATTTTGGCAGTTTATTTTATGCAAATCATTTTTACATCATACATGGCCATCATCAAAAGTAATTTATTTGTAAAATTTTATTAGGCATATAAAATGGTTGCACCAACTCCCACACCCAGTCCAGCCCCCAGTACTGAAAGAACTGCAGAAGAACAGCAACAGATGGTTGTAGAATTCTGTAAACAAACAGGGATGAACTTTGATTTCTCTGCCAAGTATGAAATCTTATGATTAATGGAAGTTTTTTTCTATTAACCATATAATGATTTATAAACTTTTATTTTTTTTCCTCTCCTTAGATGCTTGGAAGAAAACGATTGGGATTTTCAAAAAGCAGCGACTGTTTTTCAGACATTAAACGTGAGTATAGAATATACTTAAATTACATTCTTAGATCCAAAATTGGCAAGATTGGCTAGAAAAATAATTTAATATGATGTTTAGATTATTATTAAATTTTTTTTTTTTTTTTGAATAGGAAAGAGGAAGTATACCTATAGAAGCTTTCCAAAAAACATGAACAGTGAATGTTCTCAGTAAAATTTTTACATCATTCCTCCAACGTCCAGAACAAAATCTTCCCAGCAGTTGTTAGACAAAATTTGTATATAGATGGCTGGTGGACTAATCTGGAATCTTATTATTTTGGAGTTTTTTCATTGTATATAAAAACCCTCGGGAATTGAAAAAAATGTATCTGTAGAAATGCTATTTTACAATATATTTTTATTTTCTACATGCCAAAAAATAAATGTCGCACTGTACTGTAATATGTAAATATTGTAATTTCCAGACAATTCAACATTGACAAGTTCCGCAGTATAATATTTGCAAAAGGGGGGGAAAAAAGTGAAATTGTCAAAATATTTGACTTTAAAACTGTCACAAAAAACTGAATTTAGTTTTTTAATTAAAACTTGTCATCCTGTATTTTTTTAAATAATAACAAAAAAAATGAACATCTGTTAAAAATCATATGTTCAAAGTCAGAACATGATTTGTTTTAAATTGTTAAATGACATTTTTTGCCAGTTCAAAATATGTTTTATCTCAAATGATTATTGTATCTTCTTCATGACTTTGTACAAAAATCAAAAAAAAAGAAGAAAAAAAAACATTGGCTTAAAATACAAACTGTTTTGTAAAAGAGAATAAATTTGGATTTTTTTCTGATACACTGTGTTGGTTTTTTTTTTACATCTTTGGCTTTAAACATAAATTTTGACTGTGTAAATAAACTAAGTACACACATTAACTTCTTTATATTTTATATATGACAAATTTTGCACATACAAAATTTGAGGAACGTTGATCTTGAGTCGTGAATCGTTATACATAATTTTTCGTACATTGGTAGTAACAACTACAATGAAAAGATAGATTTGGCTCATTGCACCAAATACAAAATGAATTCTTTCCGTAAATCGGGATATTAAATCTTGAAATTTCATTGATAGCAAACGTTATATCTGTTCTCACGAATTATCGGTTTTTGCGGATTTTATGGATCACACGTAGTTTTACATACACAGTAAACCGAGCGCGGGTGCCATGGTTTGCGAATCAATGGCCTAACGGATGAAGAATAAAATGTTAATTTGGGATCAGCAGAAAATGGAGGAAATATAAAAAAAAAAATGGGGACTTTTCTTTCCGGTCCAGTATTAGAAAGCGGACATGTGTATCAGTTGCAGATGAATGGGTCGCCAAGGCATGACAAAAGAGGGATACATAACGAACGATCCGACGTGTCAGGAGCAGATGGCTCCGAACCGAGAATAATGAACGTGTTAACAATTACTTCTTAGAGGAGGAGGGAGGGAAAGAAGGAGTCGCAGCATATATCAGCTGACAGATGACAGTTTTACAGGAAATGATCATTAGTAAGTGTTCATTCAACACGATAATTAGCGCCGACCAATATAGGTGGCGCCAGCATTCTATCATTGATTTACACTTTTCAATTCACCGGCATCGTTCCTAGTTCCAGTTTCGAACGTAAGTGGTCGCTTCAGATATTTTTTCAAAAAATTACGTATGAGTAATAGAAATTTCCGAAGGAGTATCGAACGCGCGCTTCTTACTTGCTGCGTTGAACGGCAGATGGCGCTAGCTGAACGTAACCGCTCGGGATTGAATTGAAAGGGAGGAAAAAAACGAGAGAAACTGTGACGAAAAGGAAGAATGACGGCGACGCGCAGATTACTCATTTTCAGTTGTCCTCACGATGCCCGAGGTGGTGGGGACGTTATCGTTTGTGTCGGAGGCGCCCCTGCGGTAAATCTCGCCATTGAAAGGGCGACAAAGCAGAGGAAATCAACTGAAAGCGCATCAACTTCTCTTCCCCTTCCCCCCGTGATTTGTTTCTCTCAAAAAAGCAATTCGCTAAGCAAAATGCCGTTTCTTTCTTACGCCCGATTGAAATTTATTCTCTGCCAGAGCCATCTTTCTTTTTCACATTTTTTAACCCCAAACCCAATTCCGGAGAGAGAGAGAGAGAATATCGCGCCTCCCCAAAAGAAATAAAGGGGAAAAAATGTTTTCCACCGCAGATAATCCAAAATGCGAAATTGTTACAGAAAGTATGTATAATTTTCGAAAAAAAACTCGATATAATGTTGCGTGCCTGAAAATTCTTAGGTTGCGAAAGACGCCATGTTTATTAAATTGGCTCGTAACTCAAGACACTATTTACCTACAAAAATGAACGCAACTATGTAGTGTAAACTTAAACATCACGACCTTGATCTGTCACTTTTCTTGATTCTGTAAATGAGTTTATATACTAAAGCTCCCTCCCGTCCTCCAGGGCAAACAAATCCCAAAACTCCAAATCTACAGCAAAATTCGCTTTTGTCTATCGGTGGTGGTGATGATGATGATGACTTTCAGCTGTATCCTCGTTTTCCAGATGGAAAATGTTACAGTCGGTGGGGTACACACATACGAATTCAAATCTGCTATTTTCTAGAGGAGGGGTCAAACGCCCTCTGACCCACCGCCTGTCTATATAGTCCCATCCATATTTATGATGGTAATCTGCGTCCATTGGGCTTCTATCGGTTTTTTATCTTCGTTCTTGGAGGAACGGATCGTTTCGGGATGATTGATGGCAAAATTGGGTGTTCTGTCACTGTCTGGAGTCATGTGCATTTAAATTGCTCGATCGATCTTCGTGACATGTTGTACTAGCATGTTTACCTGCAAAAAGAAAAGTCCCTAGTCCCTTTATGAAACTTGAATTTGTTCTTATACTTCTTTTTCGATCGTGAGAAAATTTTGGGAGTTTTACATTGCAGAAATTTAAACACGAATTACAACAAAATTACTAACATCAAGAATGGAGAATATAAACATAAACAGAACACAGTTTCGGTGTTGACCGTTTTATTGACAGTAAGTTACACCATTCGGGGAAAAAAGTACAGCCACGTAACAACAGTCACACGATAGGGGGCCGGTGTCCTTCGGCCCCGGATCCAGTGTCCCTATATGGCACGAGCGTATATACATTTTAGCATGTGACATACAGTGTGGATGGGGAGAGGACACGAACTAAATACAATGTCGCCTAGCGACCACTTTTCAGCACTACAGCCCAGACTACTAGTTCCTCTTGTTTTTTTTTTATGTTGCACTTTTTTATTGTCTAATCCGCCGTCCAGTCCCTTCCTCGGGCGCCAGGCACTGGATGATCGACACCTTAGCATCATCTGATAGGTGTGTCCCGCGGGAGGCTCTAACTAGCATGTATGTCCATGATGTGCTGTCCCGATCCGTCGTACGGCGAACCCTGAGGTGGCAAACCAGGATGGCCCATGGGCCCGTGAGCCATCATCATAGCGTGAGGATGTCCGGGGAGTAACATGGCTTGAGAGTGAACGGGAGATCGCAGTTGGGACATCTGAGAGTATCCTCCCATGCCTCCCATGTGCCCCATGCCCATGGAACTTTCGCTGCAGGATAGGTTCTGCATTCCTGTCCGAAAGAAAGAAAAAAAAGCCATAAGGGTGAATATCCGGGCACTTAATGGACGATGAGTGTGATCGATGCTTGGACGGTAAAGAACACCTACCTGGAGGCCTGATGTGCATCTGCTGGCTGCCATCCATCATGTAGCCCATCCCCGCACCATCTGGTCCATAGGGGGTTCCTCCTCCGGCCAGGGTGCCTCCTGCAAGATAGAAAAAATAAAACAAAAATGGGATTGACTTAGAATAGGTCCGCCTAGCGACGGGGTTTAGTCATAGTGCTTCCATTTACAGAAGGGAAATTAAAACTTTCCACCTTGAACGCGCGCGTCATTAAGACCAGAGAGGTGCAAGAGCCGGGAATTGAAACGTCATCAATCTTGGCCCCGTCAATTTCCGATCGAATGAAAAACGAACACAATACGGCACCCGAGCAGGACCTGTCGCAAAACCTTCGGGCTCAATGATTGATGGCATTTCTAATGAGTGCAGCGCACACAGGACGTGCCGGCATCCATTAAGTCTCGACTCTCTTCCTTCAACATGGCGTTAGAACATACAGATCGGGAGAGAATTGGATACTACTACCTACCTGCCCTGTTAGACTGGTCAATCATGGGCTGTACGATTCTTCTTCTGGCATTAATAAACCTGCAAAAGATAAAGAAAAAAGACGTTCCTTTTAGTTCTTATCTCTCATACCACAACAGCTGTTTATTCTGCGGCACCATCACTCGTAAATTTCTCACCTCTCGCCTCGCGTAAAATAAAAAAGAAAAGCGTTAGAGCCGTAGCTCCACTTAGCGCCCGCGATAAGGCGACATTAGCGAGTCCTGCAGGCGAGAGAAAACTCTTGGAACATAAAGTTTTCCGGACGTGCCGTCCAGACACACAAGGTGTAAGCTTGTAAGCGAACAAAGGAAAACGGGGGAAGGAAGCCAGCCAAAGATATATTTCGGGGCTCCAATACAAGCGGGGAGGCAGAAAGGGAGAAAAGAACGATTTATGGGAGGAGCAGATGCGACGGAATTTGCCGAGCAGCAGCAGCAGCAGCGAGCAGCAACTGCACAACTGTGTGCCCGGCTGTCTGCCTTCCCCTCCCACTATAAATCACTGGCAGAAATTGAATAGCACCCCCTATCGCGTACTACGTCATCGGCCAACGTCGAGCTTATCTTTTTCATAAACAATCGACAAATTGCCCCAGCTCCTACGCCTCCTTTAATATATTAGAGTTCATTAAAGTTCTCAGCTAGCGGTCAACTCGGCGGAAGCGGACCCCTTATCTGCACAGACTGATGAGTCTTTGATGCCACTCGGGACAATGCGGACCCAGTCGTAAGACGCGTCGCAACAAAAACCTTCCGCTCTTTTTTTTTCTTGTCCTGCCTCCAAAACTTAATAAGCGATAAGCGCGCAACAACAATAATAATTACTGCGGGGCCCAGGGTGCTGCCCCTATAATCTCCAACTCCTCTATCTGGGATTTGAAAATATCGATTTTGCAATTTGCG
Organism: Androctonus mauritanicus; assembly: GCA_011317285.2. NCBI lineage: Eukaryota > Metazoa > Arthropoda > Arachnida > Scorpiones > Buthidae > Androctonus > Androctonus mauritanicus. The sequence goes on along the minus strand of WUQG02315704.1, from coordinate 7,027 downwards.
CTTTTGTGTTATCCAAAAGCGCTAAGAAGGCAAAACAAGAAACAAAAAGCGGTTAATTCCTACAAATATTAAAAAATGGGGGGAGAAGAGGAAAAAAAAACGACGCAGCTTTATTGGTAGGGATCAGGTGCGTCAATCAAAACTCACCTGAGTGACGTAATTAACGCGTAAAAACGGATATACCGAGTATAGTCGACTATGCCAATGTTTTGTTAATGCCAGCGTCGCCCCGAGCATCCCGTCAAGTGACAGCTCATAACGTCGACAATAATGAAAGTGTGATGGAGAAGATAAAAATTGCTACTTCATAACCTCGTGGCAGATGGTGTTAATGGCAACTAGTAAGTATTCATTTGACTTTGCAGCTGACGCTCTTTGATTTCGTCCCTTATCTCTTTCGCTCTCTCTCTCTCTCTCTCTTGCTGGTGTGGTCCTGAGGGGGGATGGCCATATTTATATATATATATCCTTAATTTATACTACGAACGGGGCTTACATTATTTACAGGTATAACGCGGGTGGAGATTTTTATTTAGCTGCAACCGGCCGGTTTTATGATCATTAAGGAAAAGCGACTGGGAATGGAGAAGGAGGGAAAGAAAAAAAACTGCACCTTTCTAGTATTGGGCGGAGAGGGGCCGGTCGCCATGGATACCAGAGAATCACTTACAGTAATGCAGCAATGTCCCGGTGGTGGTCACAGTAGGCTTAGTTTATGACCGTCCAGGGACGGGAGAGGTTATTTTTCATAATTTGGAGCTGATGCCAAGTAATCGGTAATTGCGGCCAGTATTGATTCTAGCCAGACTACAGTCCCTCGAGACTCAACCGTAGCGCGTCAAGCACGATTGATGGGGCGCAGTTCGCCTTCCGTCCACTCGGGCCAGACAAAGCTTGGATGCGCGCCTCTAATGGCGTTTTCTTGTCTGTTTGTAAATTTTACCGCTGAAGGGACTTAGGTTGTCGGTCCCCGAGCAGATTCTGTGACGTAATTTGGGCTCGCACCTCTTACTCGGACTTTGTTTACGGCCGCTCTGCGCTCTCGTCCTGTGCTATTTTATAATATTTATGCCGAGAAGACGGGATGAGAAGTAGCGGGCTAATGAGTTTTTGGAGGGTCCCGGTCTTCTATTGGCTGGCGAATCGGGCAGGATGGGAACTGGCAACACGAAACACTCAATAGATAACGAGGGAGTCGGAATCGATATATGGAACCGCCTACATCTCCACCTGCCCGCACCTTAAATGATTACCTTTACCTGTCAGGTGCTAAGCGACAGGTTGATCGTTACATCGATCCGGTAAGCTGCGCCCGAATAGGGGTCAAAGGACGGGGCGCTAACTAGTTACACTCCGCTCGATGTGCGAAGGAGGGAGGGGAAAAAACGGGTATGCGTCGCTCGGGTGGAGATTAGGATGAGTCGAGCTTGACGGCGTCATCGAAAGGGATACTTCTTATCGGAGGCAATCACCTGCCGGGTTGTGTTGACACGGGACAGTTATCTTCCCTTCCACTTACGTAGCTGGGACGCGTCGTCATTACGTAGACGACGCGCGCGCCGAATGGCGTGCGGCTGAAACTGATGAAGGAGAAAAGGCGATTACAATGCATACGGTTCTTTTGGAATATCCGGGCATCCTGTAATTCAGGCGGAATTCCGCAAAGCGAGGGAGGAGAACATCCTTCCGAAATCGCTCCTTCTTTCAGAAAGGCGTTAGAAAATTCCAACTTTAGTCGAGCATCTGGATGGGAGGTTTATGGAGCGCGAACCGGACCGACGCGTGAGCCGCAGTCTGAAAACGGAAGCCAGCCATGCGTTCTGAATATGTGATTACGTTTTAAAGCGAGACGATCGTGATTTTAAACCGAACACATAATGGAGATACACCTCTCATTCGGAGTCTGGCTGCACAGTCTCTTCACAAAAGGGGGAGACAAGGAGACTGGAGAGGTATAGCATACCATTAGCGACAGAAAAATGGCTGCACCCCATTGTGAACAAAGGACATTCGGGAGCCATAAAGGGACCCCCGTCTCGCCAGCCTTGAATGGAGGAATTCCTGGTCCGTACGCTCTACTGCTTCTCCGCATATGAGAAGGGAAAGACGATCGCTTCATGCAAACCCCGAGCTATGATCTATGTCTGCAATCCCTCGCCTGTAAATGGGCGGACGAAACACCTTCTTCTTCTCCGCACCGCCGGCAATAGAAATATTTTAAAACAACAATAACAGTAAAACGTGAGTGAGTGCCAGGGAAATTTCCCTTCTCCACCATATCTGGCACTTCTTTGTCTTCCTGTTCAAATAGCAAGGATAACAATTTCTAAAAGTATACATCCTACCAATTGCTGCCGCACCAACTTTTCGGACTACTGCTGCGTGGAGGGATGATGACGCACGCACCGAGATCAATACGGGGGCATAGCGTGTGCTAATGCATGCGCCGCGCTCTCCGAATAATCAATAATGTTTGTTGTTTGAAGAGAATGTTTTCATTATCTTATACTATTGTCGTGTCATATTCAATTATTGCGGGTCGTTAGGGCTACCGGCGGACCGGACCGCGCCTTCCACTTTTGCATATAAACGTCTGGATAATGAGTCCGAAGTGGCGGCCTGCGCTCCTATAAAAGCGCTCGTAAACGCTAGAATCGAATCTTTACGCACTCGTATCACTACATAAACGTGGGCGACGATGTTTTACTGTGTTTAAACAGCCCTCCTCCGCCTTACTTTGCTATATAATCCTTCTCCAGTCAGGCCGTGTTGCAGACGCTAGTTACATACAAGCGTTAAGGCCGTTCCGCTCGCTGTGGACTGTACGGATTTAGAACTCGGCCCGCCCGGTCGGTATAAGCGCGGGTGGGGAAGGAATTAACATCCATCAAGTGCATCTGATTATTGCCAACTGGAAGGACAGTCGTAATGTCAGGCATCCATTTCTGACGCCGCCTTATTACTAAATGGCAATTATGAGTCCCTCTAACACTAGCCAGGAGCAATTTCTCGCTCACAATCCAATTCCTGCGGATCACTAAATGTCATTAGAGGGCGCAGCCATTCAGTCGGAGCGTGTCGGACGTCGCGAGCAGTAATTACAGCAAGGACCTTTTTGTAGCAGCTCCGCCTGATACGACATCGAATTGCTTTCAGCGAATTAGCCCTCCCTCATGGAGATTTCATAAATACGGAATAACTGGTAATGACGGCCACTGGCTGTTCTCCAGAATCGCATTAAATCGCACCTCTTCCAAATTTGTATCTGGATTTTTATACTCTGTGTCGCTTTTCTCTTAACGATGTCGGCTTGTGCAACTCGATTTTTCTTTCCCCTTTGAGATTTAAGGATTGTTGGTAGGTCGAAGCTCGGTTTCCGTGCGTTTAAAGGCTCATTCCACCATTTTAACGACGTTTTAAGAAACGTTTTACCTGCACTCGCACTCGGGTGATATAACGCGATCGCGTCGCTCTTTCTTTTCTGATTGTAATGTAGGATTTCGTGAGCTCTGAATTTCCTACTTTTATTACTTGAATTAATCGCGCTCTTCTTAAATGTATTTTAGACTTCAAAACTCATTTAAATAGGCTTTCGTTTATAATGTTATAACTAGGAACGATTTATCTTCGCGCTTGATGCAACTAATTGCGCGCATTATTGCAGGCGGCGAAATTTCTTCATTTTTTCAATTTTTAAAGTGATTTAAACGATTTAAATGATCCTTTCGATATTATATATTTAAAACAATTTTTTTTAATTGTTAAGAAGATTAAAAGAACCTTAATTTTCCCAGTAATAGAAGTATCACGTATCCTGCTAAACGAGTCACGATGGGAATTTTCTTCTAATTCGTTTATAGAATAATTCTAGATTAAAATTTAATTTCTTAATTACCTTTATCAGTCTAAAACACACAGAAGTGTCGATTTAATCGCAATTTAATGACCGAGGAAATGCATTTACCGATCGCGCGCGTCGATCGCGTCGCTGGGCGAAGAGAGTTTTGTATAAAACTTTTAAAAATCATAACAAATAATTTATCATTATTTTTTTTGCCTTTTTATATCGATAAATTGACTTATACGCGTGCATGCAAAATTTCTGTCAATTTTGCGAGTGCAAATGACGCGAAACCATATAATAACTACGCCAATGCGAAGCGAAATCGCGAGATCAGATAATATATGATTTGAACAAGCAAATCTCATCAAATACAATAGTTACGAAAATAATTATGTATACGAATGATATAGAATGAAAATATGTTAACACATTTATCATTCAGGTCAACAGTCATCCAGGTCAACAGTAGCAAAACTTACCTAACTTCGAACTTCTGCTAAAAATGGCAAAACTATCAATGCAGATCTTTTATATATAATCGTATTATATTGGTTAACTGCAAATGAATATCTGAAATATCATCTTAGTGATCATATTAAAAATATTCTCGCTTTTTTTCAGTTTGTAACTACCGATTTGGATTGATTTGCGATATAAACTATACGAAATTCTTATCGTTTTCTGTTCAGGAAAGGTAGAAAAAGAAATTCCGAATGTCAGCCGGCGAGTTGGTTGACATTTGTAACAAAAACGGTTATTAGGTTTACCAAACGACATCTTACAAGCAAATAAGGGGAGACTACTTCTTTGATTAGACTTTGTAAGGTGATATTTCAGCCGATAAGTAATATAATTTGCTTCTTGTCCGACTTTCTAATTAAAAAGTCCGAAGTGAGAGATTTTTCAGAGGTCGGTAATTACCAGGGAAACCTGCCAGAACACAATAAGGTCGTTTGATGGTATTAAGCGGGAGAAAATCGTCGTCTGATACAATGACGTGTTTACAGCAGACGGGAAATTAGCTTCCTCTCTTTTTCTGATGCGCACCGCTAACTAGAAAGAAGAGCGGTAACACCTGATAAGAAGAAGCAAAAACTGAAACAAATTAAACTGATGCTATGATGGATGAGTCCCCGATGAAGAAGTCGATACCACACTAGTAGTATTTAACATATTTTTATGCGCAAAAATCGTGAATTTCGTTGGGAATTAACGGATTTCGCGCCTGTCACCGCGCTAAGTGGGAAAGTTCGCATGCGTATTGTGCCAGAAATACTTACAAGAGCCTTTCGCATGTCTTAATTAAAATCGGTCGGAAAACAGCTTCTCCAGCATTTCAATCGTTTAAACGACACTTGAAGGAGGTATATCGAGCATTTTAAAGTTAACGACGGAACGATTTCGTAAACTGGGTTGCGACGCGCTAAGCGATGATCGCTAGCGAAAATCGGATTTCTGTGTCATTGCCGCTTCTCCTCAAACCAATAAAGCTATGGAAAAATTAAAGCTGAAAAATAGCGTCATTCGTCTACTACATTGCCATGGTAACCGCCACTAACAATAGCCACGAGGAGTGACAGGCAATATCACGTGATGGGAATGACGTCCAGACCATTGACACCCCAAAGACAAGCTCGTAAAACAATACTTAAAGGTGTTAAATAAGTCTTATTATTAAGTGTTACTGCAGATAAAAGGAGGAGGGGAAGGTAGCAGATGGTGGCGAAAGAGCCAGGACAGAAATAAACTTACTTTTATCGTTTGCCACATTTGCATAACCGATGGCGACTCGGGGTGGAGTATCTGTGCAACGCGGACGAAATGAAGAATGACAGTCAGAGCTAACATCGGAGAAAAACGCAGGAATAATTAAGGAAGTCGCATCTGACTAAACAAGATCATTGCACAAGCCATTAGAGCCAGTCATGTACTGATTCGATTACTACCAGTGCAGCATCGTCCTTTGCTGCTGATGAGGCGAGTGCAGCCATGCGTCCCTATCCAAACCGAATGGATAATTTAGAACAGAGCAGTTGACCCTCCGTTTCCATTTTATAAAACGCCTCGCCTTTGAAATATTGCACTTCTTTCACCAGAAACCTGGATTTCCACAATAACTCGCATCACTTTTAGATTCCCAAGATGAAGATAAGATCCCCTTAACCTATTCTTCGACTTAAATATACCAAAAATTTGTATACTTCGTTTTCTTTTTAGGATCTTCCAAAAGGTTTACGGCCTGTTCGAGACTTTTACGAAAAAATGGCTGAAGGAACTTTAAAAGAGAACTAAAGAATTGTATTTAAAATACATTTTTTTTCTTTACAGGAATTATCTTAATAGCAGTGCGTTATTTGCACGCATCTAATAATAAGTTTTGGAAAGTTTGGAAGGACAGAAAACAGTCCCTAAAATATAATTTGATAGAGATAGAGTACTTGTGGCAGGAAAGGTTCGCATCAGATACCCGAAACGGAGGATGTGTGAATCAATAAGGTGGCTAGAGATCCGGGTCCACTTCTTCCTTAAATATTGTTTCCGAGCTTCTCCGCTAATTAAATTCCATTTGCCGCCAGAGGGCGTGCGGTGGGCAGCCATCTTGAAAACGTTCAGCTTGATGAAAAGTGACAGGCGTCTCCGGCTGCGAGGCGCCACGCAGGAGCAGGACGCTGACAGTTCACCAATTATTTCTTCTTCCTTCCAAATTTACTGTTCTTTCTTAACTAATCCTCTAGGATCGAATCTCTAGCCGTTCGCTAATGACGTTTCGTTAGTGTCACTTTTTCCGGCCTATCCCAATGAAAATATCAAAAGAAAAAAAAAAAGAAAACCCCTCGGGGTCTTGAACTCGTATCAGCTACCAAATCGCCCTAACCGATCACGCGAATGCAGACATTCGAAACTACTACGACTTTATATTAATGGAAGAGAGCCGGGTGCTTGTCTGGACAGAAACCCATTGGATCTATTTGTGAGCTGTCAGAGACATCGGACGGACGGGATTAATATTGTTAACGGTGCTGCAGCAGTAAGCGGCCAGGTGCTCCTGACAGGTTTGTTCGGTAATGTAATAAACAGTCGAGTACAATGGTCCGGGGCTCGAATTTATCTTTGCTCTCTCGGATCATCCCAGCGGAATGGAGTTACCCCCGACCGAGCCCAATGCCATACAGCTGTCGGGCT
>WUQG02315593.1:0-19069 GCA_011317285.2 Androctonus mauritanicus | reverse complement strand
AGCCATCAGGTCGAAGATGGCTGACCAACCAGAAATATGGAGTTCTACACCTTCGAAAATCCATCCACTAAACCTGGCTCATCCTGAAAAAATTGGAGGTGTAGAACTCAGGAATTGAACTCGGTCCTCCATGATGAAAGCATAGCACGCTTTCACCGCGGCCATCCGGCGAATAGCTGCTTAGCTCAGAATCTGATAAGCAATACCAGTATAGTTACTAAAAAATGAGTACAGGATAGCTAGATTCTATTAGAGTTACAGTAGTTTCCCAATGCATATGGTCGGTCATGTGGCCGCCGCCTAGTAAAGCATTTGCTAATCATCTTGGGGTTCAATTCCGGCATATCTCCCGTCTTTCAGGAGAGACCCAGGCCCAGTCTGTTGAATGCCATCTTTTAATTTTCTAGTTGATCCCATCACGTGTTTATTAACCTATGATGGGCTTTAAATGTGGCCGCAGCCAGGTATAAATAGTATCAATATCCCAAGTGTGATATGGCAGCTATACTAACCAATACATATGCAAGAATATATTCAGTCTATTCTCATTACGCCAATGTTAAAACGAACATTTTACTTTACAATAATAATTTATTGGATAAAAGTCAAAATCATGAAAACTTTATATAAGACTTACAATAAATTTCTTTCCTAAATTTCGAATAATTATGATAAACATGGTTAGAAATTCAATTTCAATTTTAAATTAGTATTACTTTCGAGCTTGTTAATTTCGAAAATTAAAAAAAAATTGTTATTTGTTATTAATTAAACAAAGAATCTCTATTCCTCAGACCCTTAACTTCCAATGCCTCATAAACCTTAATCTTAGCGAATCCTGTACAAAAAAAGAATCAAAAGAAACGCTCAAAGAAAAAGACCTAAAAACTATCAACTTTCTGACGATGGATCGTCAGAAATCAATATGATCGGTGGAGACGCTGATGCACTCCTCCTGAATGATGAAAAACTCCCAATAAAAGTAGGATCTGAGAGAATTGCTTCCAATTATACCATCGAATTCTATCTAATAAACAAGGCATTCGAAACCTACTTAAATTTACCATCATCTCAACAATTAGAAGGAATTACAATCTACATTGATTAAGAACAGCTCTAGAAGGAATCAAAAATGGCAACAGCAAATTCACTGAAGACATCTATGAGCTTTCATGACAATTGAAATGTTTTCGGAAAAACTGCACTTTACAGTGGATGTGGGAAATCAATCACAATGAAATAGTTGATAAATTATCAAAAGAGGCCAGAGAATTCGATCAAGAGATTGACATGATAATTCTGATTGATGCTAAGGCACTAATAAAATCCAAACTAATTCCACAAAAACAAGGATACAGCATCAAATCCAGGAGATTAATGCAGGCAGAAAAATCTCCACCACGATAAAAAGATTGAACGAGATATTTCAGGAGAATGAAAATCAGCGCAGATGATATAAAAGCATAGAATTACAGTAACTGTTATAATACTGAACTGACATCTGCACAATCTTCACCTGCCCAGCAATTGAAATAGCTTTGTAAACAATGGACTTTAATCCTGAACAACAACGCTATACAAACAAGTTTATTGACATAGCCAAAGCACTTCAAAAAGCACATGAAAATATTTAGGGCTATTCATCGAACACGGCAACATCAAAAAATTCTGTTGGAAATCTAAATATAATAATCAGCATAAAAGAATTCTATAAAGATGAATTTCAACATTGCATTAATGAAGCTTTCAATATTTGAAAAATTTCTCTCGCTCACTTAAAACATTAATTAATGAATTAAATTCATCTCTGTTCATCTCTATTCATAATCTCCAGGATGTTAATTAAAATATTATATAATATTATATCTCATTTATTATTATAATAATTATTATTATTATTATTTAATTATTATTGTATTTATAATTATAATAGACATAAAAGTTTCAAATCTCTGTTAAGAAAATGAATATTTAATCTCTAATTTTTAGCAAATGTGGGTCCAATCAGTATTACTCTATATTGATTTTCTAAGAGATGTTAATATCACTTTTTTTTTTATAAATAGTCTAGTCATGTATAAGTTGAAATAATTCTTCATAAATAAAATATTTAAAATTTCACCTGAAACGTAAAAATTGCGATTTATGTTTGCGTTTGGATTGTTCAGAACTTTTTAATTCTCTTGGTCTTACATTTCATTGAAGCTATAAACAACAATAATTTAACCATTAGCAGAAATATATTGATATAAATAAGATTATTTAATCATTTTTTAAACTAGAAAACTGTCCTAATTGGGAAAAATATTCTTGATGATTTATAAAAAAAATAATCGATAAAAATTTATTTTCGAAATACAGTACAGTACTATATATATTTTTTAATACCAATACAAAGGACTCGTGTACCAATATGATCACACGAACAGAGCCCACCACAGGCTGACCAACATCCATGATGGGGTCAAACGAATAGTTGAAGGATGGCATTCAACGGGCCGGGTCCTCCTGAAAAACTGAAGGTGTGGGACCTGGTTTGAACCCGGATCCTCCAGGATGGTAAGCCACAGTTTTACCATGCGTCCATTCGGCCGATCGAAATGCTATATTAAAATAACTGAAAATAAATTCATCCAAATAAATGCATCCGTTTTCATTAAATTCATCCAAATTCACCAATTCATCCAAATAAATTCATCCATTTTCACTATTTATATTTACTAAAAAGTAATTTCTGTGAGATTACGAAATTTTTGAAACTCATAAAATTTAAATAATGATCATTAATAATTTATTAATTAATGATTTATTTAAACAGTAAAATAAATAGGTCAAATTTATAATTTGGCTTACTTAAATAATATCAATTACTGAGAATGCGAACTTAAATGTTATCTAAAGTATATCAAAACCATTATCTCAATTGAAAAAATGAATACTGTATTGTAATATTTGATTTATTTAATTGTACAATTTTTATATTACGTATAATGAATCAATCACTAGGTTGTTAAAAAGTTGATAAACATGTAACTTTGCGCCTCTTGTTTATAATAATATTACATAATATTTTCGAGTGATTATTAATCACATGACTGCAAAGAAATAACAGCAGCAGATTAATTACAGCATTTCTTTTTTTTTTATATTTCTGAAAATTTTCACTTTTTAGTTATCTCAACTCGTTTCTAATTATATTTACATGGAAGTAAATGATATCAATAATATCATTTTTTCCATGACATTAAATGCATACATATATATTTAATAATAACAAATATTTTAAGGATGATAACATAATATTAAAAAACGAAAAAAGTAAAAAAAGGTATTAAAATGATTATGAGAATTATAAAATTATTAAATTTCATTTACCATAAATACTCTAATGATTAACAGACAATTCAAAAAAAAGTTAAAAAGTAATAACTGCCATCAAAACAGGGGTGTGATTTTTTTAATTATTAAATTTTAAAATGCAATTTTTAATTAAAAAATCAGTTTAATTCAAAATATATTTATTTTAGCAAGTTATTAATATTATATAATGTTGCGAAGTCATATGTTATTCAGCCGTGTATTAATAAAACAATCAAATGAATAAATATATGCAAGCTAGAGAAAACTTGAGGGTATTATTTTGACACATAATGAATGCGCAAATTCCTTTAATAGTTTACTGTAATAATCATTATTTAATAAGACTTAATAAGATGAATTTTCAAAATTGTCAAGTTTTGAAATATTTCATAATATAAATTACTTTATTTTAATATGTCATTTGATACAAAATTCTAATTTAGAATATTTCTCTAGACTATTGACACGAATTTGATTATTAATTTCGATTTTTATCATCAATAAAAAGATAGACCAAATCGTTATTCTAAGTGAATCCAAAATAGAATGTTGGTGATGGAATGTACTGATCCAAAAATAAATTATGATATTTAAAGAAAAATTATAAATTAATATAAAAAAAAACAGATATTTTTTTGATATTTGCTGAGATAATGATCGACGTTTTTTCTTGATTTTGTTACAACAAATTCTTATTGATTAAAACATATCTAGAAAAAAAAATGGTTATTGATAATGGTTATTAAAAAAAATAATTATTGGATTAAATGCAAAACACTTAAAATATACTTAATGGTAATTTATAAAAATTAGACATAATAACAATTGACATTTCAAATGATAAAATTTCATATCCACAATTTCTTCAAGATATATTGATTTTGGATAAATCTCATTTTCGTGTACATAAAATTAATTTAGAATTTTATAAATCTGTCATCTAACAAATTTATTTTGCAATATTTTTAAACAGAAAAACGTATAAATAAAAATTATATTCGTTTGGGAAGTTTAAGAGAATTTTGGAATTCGTAAAAGGATACAGAATATACAAAATTATCAGCAAAAATGCAAATAAAGGATCTGGACTATACCTAAACATTAATTAGCTAAAGTTCTATAATACAATCACTGTAGTGTATATTTTAATATATCTGTAATATATCTCTGTACAGTTGTTTCTGTCGAAGAATGACATTAATATTGATGGCCACGTTCGATTAGATTGGAATATTTTGTCAGCAAAAAAAAGATAAGATAATTAATTTTCGTGCAACCGTAAAGAAAATATTGTATCTATTTTCTTTTAATAATGAATAAATGCTATCTTTATTAATTTCTTAATCAACTAGCGAGTTAAAAGAAAATTAGATAAGCGATATTTTTTTTTTTTTTTTAATTTTGACTAAAGTTAACAACGGTTATTAGATAGAAAATACTTCTGTTATCTTTAATGGTGATTCGATATTTCGATTAACCACATTTAAAATCTCACATTATCAGAAAAAAATCTGTGTTTCCGAACTGCTCGTTAATTTGCTGATAATGCATGCCTCATTTATTATATCGACATTATTTTCACAAGCAGACCATAAATGCTGTAGAATCGAATTAATGCTAAACATCATAATACATTAAATTACGAAGATGAAATTCTGGATTTCGTTTTGTTGAATGCAAATATTTTATTTCCTTTAATTTTAGAAAAATGTAAATAAAAATAAGGAATTCGAAGTTTATAACTATTAATATATTATACTGTAATAGTCAAAGATTTTCCGAAGAAGATCCTTCGATGCGGTCTAAACTAACTACTATAATAAGCTAATACCATATGCAGTAGGCAGTGACTATCAGAGGGGGCAAGAGAGGCAGCTGCCCGGAGCCTCACGATTTTAGAGGCCTCAATTTACAACTCAATGTGTTAGAAAAAATATATTTGTACAGTATATTTTTATATTGTTCGAGTTTTAGTATTTGTTTGTCAAAATATGAAGCTCTCTATCAATGTTTTCGCTTTTCTTGTACACTTACTACTGTATATTTGCCAATTTTGTCTTTTTTTTTTTTTTTTTTTTTTGAAGAGCCTCAAAAATATTAGTTGCCTCAGACATTTTTTCTGAAAACCCCTGGCAGTAAATATATTGTATTGTATGCGACTCAATCAATATTTAATGACAGACTCCAGAAAATTTTATTGAATCAGTTGCAAGTTAGTCAAGAATCATCTTTAAACAACTGTTTGATCATATTACTGTGTATTCAAATAATGTTGAATTATCCAGAGGTGATTACATTATTAATTTGTTGATAAGTATCAAGGATATTTTCCTGTAAAATATTTAATAATTTATTATTATTTGTAAAAATAAAGCATTTTTAATAAATTATTTTTAAGTGTTCCATTTTCGGAGGAACAATATTTTAGCATGATTAATTTTATAGGTCTGTTTGCCACTTTACATATTATTAATCCCATTTCCTAATCTCAATTAATTTTGATAATAAATAAAAATTAGTTTGAAGCTATTAAGAAAGATCATGATCCTTATTTAAAATATGAAAACTTTCATTAAGAAATTGTTTATGATATTACTTTGTATGCCATTTCTGGGTTAATGTATTGCAAAAAAAATAACAATATAAAAAATATATCTCCAATTTATCTAGAATTATTTACAAATTTGCATGTTTATAATTACTTGAATATTATTTATTATAAGAAGTTATATTTCGTATCACAATACGGTCTAAACTAACAATAGCAATCATCAATAGCATTTAGTTGTATAGGTTCTAATAAGTTTCAAACGAAACACGAAAGAATTTTGCTACTGATCGAATTTTTCACAAAGTATTTTTAGCCTATTTTTTGATGGAAAAATAAAGTTAACAAGTAAGATCATATGTTGCCATTTGTGTGTCTCCAACTAACATCTTTTGAACTAATCAGTAGACATGGATAAAATATGTCACAGAATTAGATGTCATCACTGTAGAATCAAGAGATTTATGAAATTTAACAGGATAGTCAAGTAATAGAAGCTAATCTTGTCGGCGCATCAGTTATGTCATTTTAAAATCTTAGTAGTTTGTCATTCAAAAATGATGGACATGGTTAAGTTAGTTTAAGCCGCCATATCGCACGAGGGATATAATGTATCTGGCGGCGGCCATTTATAGAGCCCACCACAGGCTGACCAACACCCATGATAGGGTCAACCGGACAGTTGAGGATGGGGATCTGGGTTCAAACCGGGTCCCACACCTCCAGTTTTTAACGGGCCGGTCCAGACCGAACCCCTCTTAAAAACTGAAGGTGTGGGACCTGGTTTGAACCCAGATCCGCCAGGATGGTAAGCCACACCTTTACTACGTGGCCATCCTGACGACTATGGACATTAAAACCTTTTAAAGTTTCTTACTGATGATTTTTGAAATATTTGATAGACTTTTATGAAATTCAGTAAACTGGTCAGGACATCAATCTTGAAATAAGAGTAATTAACCTTACAGTTTCATCTATTTAAAAATGGTGGACGTTAAGACTTTCTAATGCAGGTAATCTGAAGTTAAACTATCACATAGGCCAACCTTGATTTCTTTTCAGATTAATGACATAAACTATATTTTAATCGCATATCTTTATTCATTTCAAAATGACGAGAAGATTCGAAAATTAGATTATTTCTTTCCAGAACTTCTTGTAAACAAGTTTTATGTTTTTATTAAGAGTGAATATTTAGTGTATCTAATTTATACACCCGGAAATCTCGAATTTCTTTTACATAATTTATGGCATAAATTCAATGCAAGTCTTACATAAAAGTAGAAATAATGTACGTGAGATGTAAGTATATTTTGAGTAATTAATGAAATCCGATTGCATGAATGGTTTACAAAAATAAAGTACCTATATCATGGGCTATCAAGCTTGTATAAAATCTCAATGAATCCTAGATTACTGAATAATTTTTAAGGAAGAGTATTTTACTCTCTTTGCATTAATACATTTTTTTGTGTAACAGTATTTCACTATAAAATATGATTTATTTTTCTGAGTTAGCAACATTATAATACTTAAGATGAAGTTACGTTGATAGGAAAGTAAAAATTCTGAAATTAGGTAATTAGAATATTTATTGAAACAATCTTTACGAAATTCCACATTTTTTTTTTTTTTAATTACTTAATATTTAGCGGAAAGAGCTTTAATTATTGCGAATAAAAAAAAATAGGAATGAAATCCGAAATAGTTGAAATTCCGTATAAAAAACGTTCATAATGTTAAAATTTCTTAACATATCGAAAATAAATCTGATTCTATTGCATCTACCTGGATGTATTTATTACTATTTTTTTATTTTTGTTTTAAATAAGATGGATGGAGACGTGCAAAAATATGTTTAGAGAATGGTTCGTCTTTCAAAAAAAAATATTATGTAAACTAAAAGTAATGTAAACATTTCGGCGACCTATTTTTTTAAATTAGGAACCGGGCCAGTGGTCCAATGCTAGTGAATATAATCAAAGAATCTGTCTCATCGGTTAGCTGTTGATCTACGAGTAGTTATCCAGAATTCACACACAGAGTGAGGGACGTATACGTGCAACCATGATGAATACGGTTGTTTACAAATTAGCTAAACAGGTCTACCAGTAATTCTATAACTAGTTAGCCTTGAGATGCTGCAACATTTACACTCACTACGCTTGCGCTATTTTCTATTTTACACGTGACTAAGTCGGTCTATATAATAACATGACATCCAATAAATTTGTTCTCCATTCAAATACGCAATCTTCAAAATAATTATAGCTGATACTATCCAATCAAAAATATCCTTCGTTCACTTTAAAATATTTATCGATAAGAATTATTGTTTCTATATGTTATCACATACAAGTTATAGCTGTGCCTAGTGAAGAAACTGTAAGTAAAGCATGCAATTAATTATTTAACCATAGAATATGTTAATGGATAGGCGCAGCAATTTTTTTTTTTTTTTGACAATTTATTGATATAACTTGAGATTTAAAAAAAAAAATAAATTATGAAGACTGGCAAGATAAAGTTTCCGAGTTTTAAAATAAATTTCGAATAAACGAAGCGATTGTTTTGAAATTTTTTGAATTTCGGAGTAATGATAATTAGCGTTTTAATTAATTGATTTCCGAGATATTACTCGCATCTGTGTAGTTAACCTTTAACACTAAAACACGCCTTCTCCTTTAACATTTAACACAGTTTGACGTCAACCCGTTAACCTCTCTTCAGTCAGAAAAACAATTGCAGATCGCATTTTATGGCATAAATGAAGAGGTACGGTTGATAGCAGTTAATCAGTTGCTTCCAAAAAAACAAAAATCTCTCCGATCCAAGTCAAAATCAAGTAAGGAAAAAGTTTGCTTAATTTCGCTTTTAATTTATACAATTTCCATATTTCTCTTATTTGACTAACTTAACGAGGAGATATTTTTGCATAATTTACTCGTTTTCATCATCATTATTTAAATTTTCTTTTTTTTTTTTAATTAAATTTAAAAATGGTTGTCATCGATTTTGTCATTAATTTTGTTGATAATTTTAAATAAGAATGTTGTTATTAATATTTAAGAAAGAAAATAGTGAATTATTCAATATTTTAGTATCAAGTACTGTATTCGTATAATAATATTTATTTGAATTTTCTGTAAGGAAATATAATATTTATTTGATAAGATACTGTATATATATATATATATATTTTTTTCCTTGTTTTGCTCTTAATGCTTGACTGTTCAGTAAACAGGAAAACATTTAACACTTTATTATATAATTTTAATTTTATTTAATCTTATCCGATAAATTTTTAATTATATTTTAAAATTTCATTAAAAAAAAAAAGATCTAAATTTGTTAGTTCGATAGGGAGCAATGTTTGGTTTTAAAGATGATGATCCTTGAAATGTCAGATAATTTAAGAAAAGATTAATAGATTGATATATTTACTTCACCTCGATTAATTATTCGTACAAAGTATAACATAAATTAGTTATTCTTTACTCTGTTAACGTTTCATCGGTTTATGTTTGCTTGAGAATGCGAAACGCCTTTGAAACAAAGGTTCAAACGTATTGATAGCATCTACTACATTTTTTTTTATGTTACAAAGAAAATATTTTTAACTTGGTTAAATATATTTAACATGTTTACTCTATAAAATTCTGCTTTTATTAACGAAAGTTCTCGAGTAATTTCTAGATTTGACTAATGGTGAAATTATACTAGACCGATTTTATTTTGCAAACGATGTCACTCAGTTTTAATGCAGTTGAATTTTTATATTTCCGATTCAAATTTCGAATCATCTATTATCCTTTGGTTTCGTGCAACTTTTAAAAGTAAGACACAGCTTAAAATATCAAAAACTAGGAATGATTCCAGTAACCTAGACAATTATTCGTCTAGTTCTAGGCCAACGACAAAGATTGTTTGAATAGGACAAAGATTGCCTCGGGGATGAGAAAGTTATTTATAAAAAAAAAAAAAAAAATTATTACAATGCTATGGGTGAAAAGTTAAAAATCTCTGATGTAAGATTACAGAGTGAAATCTATCAGTTAGTTTTTATAAAATTTTAAATATATTTGCTTGGGAAATAAAGAAATCGCGTGTTGCTGTCAATAAAGATGCATTTAATTTTTTTTTTCTTTTTAAAAATGCTACACCCAGAACGCATCTTACCAATACATTGTAGAAGTTGAATTTCAATGAAATGAGTCATGGACCTGTTCCAAATTTAATACTAGTGGAGAATATACGGCGTGCTTTTTTTCCCCCCGAGATAATATGCGAAAAAAATATTCAACGTGTGAACTAACTGTTAAATAGTATTTTCTCGTAACCATACATCGAAATGGTAAATCATTTTTTATAATTATTAAAGTTATTTTATTAACTACATCATCATAGCTAGTTGTTCTAATAGACATGTACGAAATTTCGTTTGTAACTATTTCTTACTGACCACTTCGAAGAAATAGCGACGAAATTATATTGCATGTATATGATTCCTGTTTAGAGCAAATGAGGAAATTGCTCCATGGATTATATAAACTATAATGAAACAATTCTTATCGCAAAATTACCGCTGATTTTTTCTCGGAAGTATCAATTTCGTTTTGAACTCCATTTTTCTGAACTCGTTTTGGGCATTAACGTGCCATCTTTTGAATATTTCTGTTTAATCTGGCAGAGTACGAACAGCAGTTTACTTCAAAAACGAATTTCTAAACTAACGTTGGGTAAAAGTATTCGTAACATTGAAAAATCGGAAGATTTGCGCTAATATTATCTTAAATGTCTTTCAATATCCATTTCTGTGACTCATATTTACTCATTCAAGTTATATCTGATAATTCAATGATGCAATTCATCTTTCTTTATGCATGCGATAAAAAATTTGTTGAGAGAAAATACTTTTTTTTTGTTTTTTTAATCTTACATATCCTACCTACAATTAATTCCTCGTTATAGAAGTTATAATGGTTGTTATAGAGATAACGTTAAGGATAAAAGGAAAGAAAAATTACAGCGGTTTCTTATCTTAGATTATAAATCTTAGGTTTTTTTTTTTTTGGCACACGTGACTAATATCACGTAAAATATGTATATAAATTTGGAACGAATTTATTTTTAGTGCACACGTGTTAATAGCAATGCGCTTATTCCCGACTAATATTAATGATATAAGTAATTTCATTTCGCGCAATCGTTTCTTGTGCAATAATATTGCAAAGAAGTTTTATAGAATTAAAGATGTATGCACACACACTTTGGCTGTTATCCAGTAAGAAAATCATCTGCATATACTTAAAAATAATAAATAAATAAATATAAAAAACACAGTTTCGTAAACAACAAGTAGTTCCGTTTAGTAAATTTAGATTCGTGACACACTATTTTCAAACTATACTTCGTTAGAATTTCGATACAGATTTTTAAAACGTCTACTAAAATATCAACTTCGGCTAATCGAATTTCTCAAAGTGTCTCTCCTCTTCTCGTCTGTCCAGTTAATTAATAACTTATTTACAGTACGTTTAAAATTCCAATGTCGGTTATCTTTCGGATTTTCGAACTAAACAAGAGATCAAATTCCAACAGCTGATTTTTGTTTTTATGCATTTTTTATTCTAAATATATGCAGATGCGTGGCAATAATCCGATGAAATGGGGACAGGTGATTTGCCAATTGAAAAATAAAAAATCAATAAAGTTTATCTGAATCTGGTCAAAGTCGTTATAATAAAACTAAGTTTAGAACGAATAAATACGAGATAAAATTATATCAAGCAGGGGGACAAAAGGCAAACGCTTCTCTTCAGTAGGATGCAATTTTCTTTGTGGAGCCATGGAATTTCTGAATGTTCCGTCATCTTTATGCAGATCTTACGAATTTAATATTCATTTCTCTTTATCAATGTCTTCTCTAACCGAATTTTTAAAAGGTAAATTCAAATTTCCTGCAAAAATTGGCATCTTAATTAAGATAATAATTCTCTCTCTTTAATTATCTATTTAATGATGTTATATATATATATATATGTTTATGTTTGCAATGTTTCCGAACTGTTAAGATAATTATAAAAGTTTCGGGATCATAAAAGAGATTTCCTCTCGTAAACCTATTTTTAATAGGCATCATCGTCTCGTAATTTTCAACACTTTTTGATTACGTTACAGGAAAACGAGATAAATTTTCTAGATAGTATCTCCATGCAAAACGTTTTTTATCATTTGTATATAGCTAATTGTGTAAAAGAGATAACAACGTAAATTTCCCTATTCCTGTCGAAATTTGTTTCTGCATAATTACGTTAACGGGATTTAAATATTTGAGAAAATTGCCGAATTTTCCGTCTCCGAGAAAGCAAGATTTACTATCAATCACGTAATATATTCATTCATTATCAATTAATAAATAGATTTAATTAATTGATAACGGATGAATGGAATTTTTTAGTGATGCGGCTGATATTTTTAACGATAAGATTGTAATTTTTTTTAAGAATACCGTACAATATTTTTTTTTTTCGGTTTCAATAACATATTGCGGTTAGTATCAGTTCTTTCTATTAATAGCAACATTAGAATATGTATATAGAGGCCTAGTTTTTTTTTTTTTTTCATCTACGATAATAAATATCCAACCAAATGTCGAGTTATTATCGATTACTATCTCTACTTCAAAGAAATAATACTTTCGTACTTTGAATGTATATACAAGTCATTCCAAAGGGTACATATAATCCGGTTTTTCATCTGTTTTTCGGTTCTAAATAATTTTATTCGCAAATAGATTCTTAAACATAGCCTTGACGTATTTTGCGATTCGTTTTGTAAATAAATCTTAACAAAATTTAATCTATGAACTTAGATAATAACTTTTGTATCACTAAATTGATTCTTTGAATAGCGATAATTAAATGATTTGCGTAATAAACTGTGACCAATTATCCAACTGTTTAAAAAAAAAACTGTTTAAGAAAAACTATAACGTGATTGTAAGCACGTAACCAATTTAATTTTCAGGAGACAAAACTAGTTTAATATATATATATATATATATAGTATACATATATAGTCTATATAATAGTAACTACATCAAATTAAATGATTAATCGGTAAAAGAATAGTGATCAACAATTATCATTCTATTGAATTGCGTGATGATGGCTAAATGCTATTCGATCAAAAATAAAATACAATAATCGATTTTTCAATGATAATAACTCGATTAATAACTTTGCTATAAACGATTTTAAGAAATATGTTTCTATAAATATAAAAATTTATCGATAATAATAATAATATGTTTAAAGTTTTACGGAATTTAAAAATTCGATAAAACGAATCACAGTATCCCAATAAAAAAAAAAAAAAAAAAGATTTTTATCCCGAAATATACGAAAAATAATTTGGTATTCCTTTAAACGGTGAAAGTAATTTATATATATATATATTTTTTAATTTTGCGAAGAAACAAAAGCGTGATTTTCGGACTTGTTTAATAAATAATGTATTACGAATCTACCGAGGAACTCTAAAATGTTTTTCGCAATTTTGATAAATATTTTATGATTTGTTAAATTATTATTATTATTTTTTTTCCAAAATTAGTTAACTATTCTACTGTATTTAAGAACTTTAGATGGTGACTCGTTTCCTTTACGTAGAAAAATGTTTTTTCCTGTTCATTTTATACATAAAAGGAAATTAGTAGATCAATCTGAATTTCCGGAATAAAATAAAATAATAATAATAACTCGTTTTAAGTTTCATAAATTATAAGTTTAATTTTCACTTAAGTGTTTGTAATAATTTTTTTTTTTTTTTAGTATAAATAAAACTGATTTCAAGACTGATAAGTTATTTATACGCAATGTTTTCTATATATAAATCGTTTCACCAAATGCAGATTATACAGTATTCAAGTTTTAAAATGAATTTTTGTGTTTTTTTTTATAAATGCGAAAATAAAAATACTCATAAATATCTTTTAAGAAAATAAGAAATTCAACTTTTAAGTTATTGTTATGCAAGATTTTTACTGACGGTCAATTCAATTTTTTTCTGTAATAATTCATCGTTAAAGTTCACAATAACGAGATTTTTATATTTTCATAACAGGAAGATATAAAATAATTTATTCGAATGAGTTCAGCTGTTTGCTCTGTAAAAACTAACGTGTCATTTTTATGTTCGGCTGCCAAGGTCTGTTTTGATCTCGTGTTTCTATGGCATGGAAGGATGTTGTTGGCATCGAGCTCTTTAAATAGACAATAATATTGCAATTTAATCATAAACACGATCATCAGTCATATTGCCAGTCGGTATTGATTCCATATTAAAAAATATAATTCTTACTCTTTGCTGTTTTTTTTTTATCGCAAGCAATTTTATGGTATCGTTATTCCTTTGTTGCTACGGGTTTATTTTATTTTTAAAAACGTGTATACAAACATTCCTTTCTAATCCACAATAAACTGTTTATGAACTTTGAGAGGAAACGAGTTGTTTGTTTTCTAATTTGTAGATTTTTACTGATTCAATGTTAAATACGAAAAGAATGAGTTGGCATATATTATGCCTTACTTTTTCCTTGACTCCTAACAAGTAAACAACAAGAAAAAAGATAAAAATTATCCAGTAGTTTTGCTATTTTTACCATAAATTTATTAATGTCTCGTTAAAGGTACTATTGAAGTTACCAGATATGTTCAATGCATTCGTTTAACAAATTATTCGTGTTTCGTGCAAAAGTTTTAATTTTTATCGTTTATAATTTACGTATAATTCGAATATATAATAAAAACATCCCGTCCTTGGTATTAAAAAGCATATAAGTAGATAGATTTGTGTTGCTGGACACCCAGTCCATTAATAATCAGACCTTGAACTCTCATCAACTGACAACTATTACTCCAGATTTTCTTTCTTCTTATCATTGTTTTGCAGTTTCAACATATCCTAATGACTTCGAATTACTCGAATGATAGAAAGAATAAACATCATCATTTGGGACAGCTGTTCAATGATACATCCACCGATACTGTGGATGGGTTATCGTTCATTAATAGCAACTGCGATGAGAGAGACGTTAACGCTTTTTTCCCCTTTTCAAAAGTTAAAAGAATAAATAGTTCAGCAACCAGAATTATAGCCTCCTCAGTGAACAATTGCAAACTTTTAAAATTTATCAGATTTGACAGAATAATATTGTTTCTGGAGTTCGTTTACACCGTGATAGATTCTGAATTATGTTTTCATTAGCAAAGTCCTATCGTTTTATATCATTTTATCGTCAGAAAATAGAAGATAAAGTTTAGACTTATAATCAATATTAAACAACTTAATGTTTTTGCTTTCGATAATCTTATTCAGAATGTAAATACATATAATTTTCCCGGTTTTAAAATAAACTCGAGGTCAACGATTTTGCGAAATAACCTTCGGAATATATATTTATGAACTGAAAATCAGAAGAAAATTTTATACGCGGTATCGGTAACAATACACCTTATTACTAGAGACCACGTTTAGAAAAATATAATTTCGTGTTTATAACTGAAAATAAAAATGGAAAAATTGTCATAACGTTTGCGTTTTATTATCTAAATTCTTTTTTTTTATTTTGAAATTTTGAAAGTCATCGCGTTTATTCTGGTCCCGTAGTTAATTCACCTGCAGATTCGCGATTGCGACTAAGTGCTATTTTTATTATTCTCGGTATCTGTACGCGTAGAGTTAGTACTTATAAATATACTATACTTATATTCATCTGCGACATGTGCATTTTTATCGTTTTAAACGATGAGCGTATTATATTTAAAATAATTATTTGCAATTAATATTCGAACGTAAAGCATTTTCGGTATGTACTGCGGTTTAAATCCATCTAGGATTAATTAAAAAATGATTTATGTAGTATTTATAGTTTAAGAAACGACAGCAGGTGGATAATTAAGAGAAATGACGTCTAATTTTCAAAGAAAAGTCAATGAACCTGTTTCTTAAGAAATCCGAACAGTGGTGCCGATTTATGTCGCCGGTACGTAAGGTAATCAGAGCTTAAATGACGTCAGAAATTGTACTCGGATGCTTTCTGCTACTTTTTACAAAGCGGTAACGTTTATTTGATGCATTTAATGACGCGATTTCAGCAATGCTACCCGCTAAATAATGTACTCTGAATTTTATTCTCCCTTTCAAATTAGATTCGCTATTCATTCTGTATACGTTTATGCCGTAATAACTTTCAATAACACGAATCTAATAATATTGCTCGTTAAATGTTTGCAAAGATTTATTCTCGCGTTTAAGACCGCATTTTTATAGATACTATTACAGTAATAATTACATTATCAGAATTTTATCGTAATATTACAATCCAGGGTCCAAGTAATGAAATATTTTGATTGTTCGACAAATATAAGAAATCGTCGAACGTGCGGAAAATATTTTTACTATTCGAGTGAGATAAATGATTTTCTTATTGATTTGGATAATATAATTACCTTTAAATTCTGCTTACGTATAATAATAATAATAATAATAATAATAATAATACAATGAGATATTTAATATCTAGTTATTGGTGAATGGATCCGCGTATTTACAAAGGACGTTGTCAGATATTAAGATACGTATAGACGTAGATTACGATGTTCGAAGATAAAATGACTTATCGTGGCATTCTTAGAGTTCCGAAAGACAAATTCTCAAGAGAAACTAATAGATAAAGAATGGAATTTTCTTATTTATCAAGAAATATCGAGGAGATCTTCGAAATATTTAGTTTTGATCGGTTAAGAAATTTCACGAACTCAACTACTCTACTCGAAAAAAAATAGCTTTAGGCAATGCATCATAACTATAGTATATTAATTTTCTTTTTTCCTATCTGCATAATATTTAGGAAAATCGAAAATATTTATTCGAATATCGAGATTTAAGTTATTCCGTTATAAGTTTTGCGTAATGTTAAATTATATTTGTAAGATAAAGAACGTTAATCTGTCATCCAGTAATTATTTTTATCTAATTATTTCTGTAATCTTTTTTTTTATTATTATTATTTCCACGCTTAAATTAGTAAAGCTGTTTATCTATTGCGTGCAATGAAAAGGTTACAATCGATAAATAAATGCTAGGATGCAGATATATTTACGATCCAACCGAATTATAGACATTGATTGATTACGGACTAATTTTGATTTTTTTCTTTTTTTATCTGTTAAGAAGTAGGACTATCTTGATATCGTTAAAACTTTACTACAACTAATAGAATTAGCTATAGTTACTCAATTTGAACTAACTGGAACTGTTATAAACAAAACGAGGCCTTTGGAAGACAACCAACAAGCGCTTTGTTGCTTCCTTAACGTCGTCACATCCTTTCAGTTTGTGACTTATTGTGATAGTCTGTAAACCTTCGTTACGTGTGTCCATTCTTTTCAACATAAATTTAAAAAACAAAAAAAGTTGAAGTTTTTATCCTTCTGCGGGTAAGTACAATCTGATATTGCTTCATTACAAACCACCTAAGGCACGATTTCGGTATAACTTAAAGAATTTTAATTAATAAATTCGAAGAAACGTGTACGATAATTTATAGGCCTAAAAAAAAAAACAAAAAAAAAAAAAAAGATCGTAAAATGGTTTCAAAGCCATAATTAACCGTTCAAGCCTGTAGGTTTGTGGACAATTTCTTATAATTCTTACTTCGATTCTTAAAAATCTGCCTCGTACAAACGCAATTAACTTATATACTTTATACTTGGAAAATTTAGAATAACTTTATTCCAAGTTACAGTTACGACATCGCCTATGTAAACTATCGTATTTATTCGACTAAACTTGAAAATTTTATTAAATCTTAATGTTTAAAGAGAAATTTCTTGTATGTCATGACCGAGTTCTAATTTGCAGAATTTTATTTAGGAGGGAGATGGCCGCATTTCGTCTTCTTTATCATCAAATTCCATCTTTGATAGATGACACCAAAAATTTTTTTTTTTTTTTTGTTTTAAGAAACTAAAGATGCGCACATTCGATATGACGGGCACATTCTTAATAGGAATAGAAACAATCGTGATGAACTCACGTACTCCATTTGGTAAAGGTTAAAACCAACTCGAGTTAAACACACTTAAAATTCAGTAAGGTATTTAAATGTTTACCTATTTATTTTCATTAAAATGTCTCTAGGATTTTATATGATTTGAAATTTAATTTTTGTCAGTTTATAATTCTCGTAAACAATTATTGCAAAATTTATCAAACGTTTAAATAATAATAATAATAGACTTATTAATTACGAAAAATTGCCGAATTAAATTTAATTTAGAATAGTTTATACGGAATTATTTCATTAAAACACGAGTTGTTTTCCAAATATTACGTAAAGAAAGACGGAAATTCTGATTGAAAACGAAGCCAATTCAGACCAATTCCGACTTCCTCTTCCTGGCAAGACTATGAGGTTTGTGTGATTTGCACTCTGTTATTTAGTTAATTTTATGGTCGTAATTACGATTTAAAAATAATTGCTTAACTTGTAGTCAGATTTTTCGACACCAGGTGCGCACTCAGGTGGGTGAGAGAATTTTCCGGAATTATTATGAAATTTATGGATCGTGATTAAGTGGTGATTAAAGACCAGATTATTGTTAGAGGAAACTGGAAATAATTGCAACCACAGTCGCATAATTAAAAGGTAAAGGAAATATATCTAATAAATAAGTACCGCACATCAAATTGACAAAAAAATATTTAACGTAGGAACTGGATAAAAAAAAAAAAATCTAATTATAAACCAGTTTATTAATTTGCCAAACGAAAATTTTATTCTAATAAAATAATTCGAGTGGCGATATATCCACAGAGAAAATGTATTATTTATGTTTATCTCTTGTTACTTCTTTTTATAGAGTTCACTTTTAATTCAATATGGTTTATTAATTTGACAGAAAAGAATGTAATATTCGCAGATCCCTCCGCACAAGAGACTGAAAATCATGGCAAACGAATAGAATTACATGCTGGCAACTGCAGTATGCACTATTACTATGTTGATTTACTCAGATGTTTTCGGTAAGTTCTTTCTTAGAAAAATCTGCCAATTCCAAAAATATTTGAGGAGAAGCTCGAATACGGATTATT
>WUQG02315482.1:0-19069 GCA_011317285.2 Androctonus mauritanicus | reverse complement strand
CTTCGGCTTTCCACTCTGGAGGACCCGGGTTCGAGTCTCGGGTCCCACCCTTTGAAAATATTTATCATGAGGTCCGGGCCCGGTTCGTCTATCCCCGTCCTTCACAATCCGGTTGATCCCTCCGCAGGTTGGGCAGCCTGTGAAAGGGCTTGTTTCGCCCCGCCACTTGGTACTCTTACTGAGTGGAAAGTGACGTCATCTGTTGACCAAAAAAATACTCAACTCAAGATTACATTAGTTTTGTTAGGCCGCCATATCTCATAAGAGATATTGTATCTGGCGGCGGCATTTTTATAGCCATCACAGGCTGGCCAGCATCCATGATGGGGTTAGCCAGAAGGTTGAACGATGAGGTTCAACGGGTTGACCCGGACTCCTCCAAAAAAACTGGAAGTGTGGGACGCGGATTTGAATCTGAATCCTTCTAAATGGTAAGCGAATACTTTATCACGCGGCCATCCATCCAACAATACATAATTCAAATAGACAGAAAAAAAATGCAAAATGACTTTTTTATGTAAGATAAATGCAGAAAATTTTTCATTAAAATAGTGTCGTCATTTTGAAAGACATTTTGTATTTGTTAGAATATATGTAAAATATTTTTCAAATCAATTCAAAATCATAATAAATAATTATTCAATAAAGTTTTCATTTCTACTTCAAGATTACAAACTGAACTAATAATTTTCTACTTTATAAAACTTATCTAGATATTTTTCGAATATACACTCTGGTAGCAGAGTGAAAATCAGACGACTTTTATTTTAAAAAATACCTAAAAAGACTTACCACACTGTGGTATACCAGGTGGCGCGCATTGCCAAGGATACCGGAAAAAATAAAGGAATAACTGAGGGCATCTGGTATTAGTATAACACCAATCGTGTTCCCAACAACATCTGTAATATAAAAATTGACTAATTTCAGTTGCATCATTCCATACTACTTTTAAAATCGATGGGATTATTATTTTTATTAATTAATTAAAAACATATTTTCTCGTAATCTAATTTAATTATTGAATACTAAAATTTTGTGTATACTAGAATTAAACACAATGCAATTATGAAAGAAAATAAAGGATATAAATTATTACAGATAGTGGTAGGTCAGAGATTTTCAGACAACCATATCTAACTATGATTACAAAGGATTTTTAAGCCTTGTTTCACCCGATAAAATAAATTACGCCTTAGCATATTTGTTCCAGATTCTATTTTATATTTTCCAGAAAATAAATCTTTGAAATTCGAGAGCGTTTGCACATTATCTCTTATTGTATAATTATCGTTGAAGCGGAACAAGTTCCTTCTAGCAGGATGAATCCAAAGAAGGCATTGCAAAATCTTTTCATAAAAACTGAGGCCCTTCACCAGCATCTACTACTATTTAAAATATCCTATAAGTGATAATTTAATTCGAATGTTTTTTTCTTTTTTATTGTGCTATCAAGATTTTCACGAAAAGCAAAGCGAGTAATCCCATACGTATGAGATTATTAATTAATTATCAAAAATATTTTCTGCAATCTTTCACTAGCAATTCGTGTAATTAAAAATATTTTGGAAAAAGAAAAACAAAATCTATCTATATAATAACAAAATTGCGTTTTTGGTTTAATAATGATGCTTATAAAAGCTGGTTGCAATTATTAAAAATAAAGAAATTTGATGAATGGCAAATGTATGGCATTTTTGGATGAAGTCTTTTGACCCCGTCTCTAGATTCTTTAACAAGTCATCTAGGTGTATAAAGAAAAATAAAAAAGGTTATTATAAAGAAAGGTGAATGTTTACATAAAAAAAGAATCAAATTTTAAAGGGCGACGTATCAGATTTATGATGTCGAGATCAAATCTTGGTTTTTAAAATCCTGAACAATCCACGACGTGGGTGGAGACAAATTGTGTCACCGACCTTGAATGGCATGCCAACCAAGGACGCGTTTGCTGCTGCCAGCACTAAATTTCGGAACTTGTTTGAATAAACCAGCCGCACGATTTTTTTTCTTCTTCTAAAATAAAATTGTTCTATTTAAAAAATATTTTTCGTGTAATTAGATAATAAATATTAACCTCTTTGTTTGTTCGTATTAAAATTTTTATTAAACCTTAAGAAAGTGGAACTTCTATAATTAGAGATTTTAGTGAGCACATTTCGGTTTTAAATGCGAGATGCATTATTTGCACAAAGTAATGATATCTCGTTATTATGGCATGTCATGATATTCTGTTTTCAGACTCCATAATAGAATTTATAAGCTATTTTTTTAATATTATTTCATACTCTTTAAAAACAATAACCTGTATATATTCGAGCATACACAGATTATTATACCGCGTTAAATATTCGGAAAAATCGTTGATATATTTGTATAACTTGAAATATTACGTAATTTCTCAAGAAAAAGCGGTTCTCTAAGTAAAAATAGTTTACTGTAACACCCGTTCCGTGTTTTAAAAGGTTTTATAAAACATGATTTCTAGCTTGTGGACTCATTAATATGTAAATGGTAGCGTGTAGTCAAAGAGGTAAGAAGTATGCTAGTTTGTTAATAAATGTAAAAATATACCCAATTCTCACCTATCTATGTCATCGACGGGATCTCCAGCCCCAAGGTAACCACAATAACAACCGTAGCTCTTGTAGGCCAGAGGGTCACACCCAGTTGTGCATCGTAACATTCCTGCTAACTGCATAATACTACGTCGAACTCGAGAAGGTCGATTCGACGCCGATTCCACGCCTCTGATGGCGCCTTCTTGTCCCTCTGTTTGGTTGATATGATACTTCCATGTCAGAGATTTGTTGTCTCCAGATATGGAGTTCCTTTTCGTGGTTGATATTCCTATAAGAAATCTCTTTTATATCATTTTCTCAATATTTCTCCGGAATTATTCATTTTTAATACTGTACAATTAACATTTATATCAATTACTCTTGCTTACTTCTCATTTTTCTAGAATTCTCTCGATTATAGATAATGTTAAGTGTTAAAAAAATTCTTCTACAAAGTGGAAAATAACTATTTTTAATGCTGTCGAGATAAGAAGCTATATCGCTATCAATCTTATGTAAAATAATTAGAGTGCGACTAATTCTTCTACTCTTGCAGAGAAAAGTTCATAAATTACCATTTTCCTACATTACAAAGAAAATCTATAAATCTAATGGGTTAACTTTTCTCATCCTTAAAATAATTATCCTAGTTTTGCATGTAAAACTTAAAAAGTGTTATTTTTATTTAATGAGATTCTTCGAAAATATCCGATAACGGAAGAATGAATATTCATATTAAAGGATTGAAATATCTGCAAATTTTTAATTTAAATTTTATGTTTAAAAAAGAGAACTTGTTTTGAAGTTATGTTCACTTCCCTTCAAACATTATCTCAGTAATTTTTTGCATAAAATAATAATAATAATTCTTAAGAATTTTTTATTTTTTTTTAATAACCGGAGGATGTAATTAGTATTGCAAACGTGTTTGATGTCAAAGAGATAATGATTAAAGTGATGTGAAATATTTGCATTAAAATGCAAATTTATTAATTTTCATTATGTTAATATGTTTTCGTTTTTAGCATTTAAATCAAAAAACCCAGTGAAAGTTCTTCCGTTTTAAAATTCGAAATTTGGATAAAAAAATTTTTTTTGACAGGATTATAGATGACGCGATAGAATGGAATGTTCATAAAGGATAAAAATTTAAGTTCATTGTTCTCTCTATTTATTAGGGCGTGGTTGGGCAGTTGATTGCTCGTTAACAATATGGAGTTCCATACTAGAAACCCACAACAGCTATTATGAACAAATTAGAAAGGTCAAGGCTATGTTATCCCTCAGGCAAGGACGTATGTAGTTTTTATGTTTCGAAGGGATAAGCATAATGGATTTTTGTCTGAACAGAAGACCTTTTTAATAAATAAGTTACGCAATCTTACGCATTTATAGCATTCATATAAGATAACAACACCAAAAAAATTTAAATATTTAAAAGTCATAAAAAAATTAATACAATAATTCGAATAACATTTAAAAAATAAATGCATAGTTAAATATTTACGTTTAAAATATTTATTATAATATAATCTATAAAAAGATGAAAGATTATATAAATATAATTTTACACGAGTTTGCAATTTTTTGAGAATTAAAAAATTTTTTGAGAATAATATAAAATTGTATATTATAACTAAATTTAAAAATTGTAAAAGTAAATATTTTACTTTTACAGTTTTTTAAAAAAAGGATTTAATAATCTAATTAAATTTTCAATTTTTAATTATTTATTCATACTAAGTTAATAATTAAAATTCACTTTTTATGTTCTAGATTTTATAGTGTAAAAGACTGCAGACTCATTTAAAAATTAATTTAAAAAATTTTGTATAAACAAATGTTTTTCATGCAGTTAAATTAAAATTAATATCTATTATAAATAAATACTGCTTTCGAAACCTTAAAATTATATTATTTTACTATTTTTGAATTCTTAATATATTCATTCTATAACTCTCTATGTTACTGAAAGTGTAGAAATGTCACTCTTGAGAAATACTGTATATGAATTGTGCATTGAAAGTATATTCTTTTGCTAATTGGATCATTTTACTGATAAGTTATATGAACCTGACCACAAAACTAGGCCAACAGTTTTCTTCTTTTTATTATTATTATTATTTGAGTATTGGCTGACATGTTAGATACAAAGGAAAAGCATCAACCATACTGACCTACATGTGTCCAGCAACTATTTGGACAAAGAAGCATTAAAGAAGGATGCTGCTTGAAAGAGTTTTTTTTAAGTTAATCACTTGCAGACAATCGCGTATGAATAATGTGTTGAAAATTCAGTTGTTATGTTACTGTTATAAGAGCAAATGTAAGAGGATTTAAAAGAGTGCTAATAGTTAAATAATGATATTAAAAAATGCATATATTTATAGATATATTTTAACAATAATGTTCTCTAAAAATAAAATAACCTAATAGAAATAATATTAAAAATTTGATAGAGAATTAAAGATGAATGAACGAATGTTTCGTTCTGAGAATATGAGGGAAATTATCGTTATAATTAAACGAATTTAAGCAGATAATTTGAGGATAATGCCGAGTTTTAATTTATAATCTAGATTTAAAAATATACTACAAGCGAAACAATATATTTTTTTTAATACCGACATTAATTTGAAAGTAATATTTCGAAAACTTTATTGTAATCAAAATTATCTGAAATGCAAAATTGTCTTAATCAGTGATAAATTTGTTTGCGTAAAGAATTTGATATGTAAACAGTTTATTGAATTTCAAACAATAAATAAAATTCACAATATTTCAAATTTTAATCGGTGTCGATCACCAATAAATTGCCAATTTTAAAATTAAAATATATAGAAAATATTTCGAAAAATTTTATGAATTATTGATTGATTTGAATAAAGAATCAATAAACGCTTTATTAATATGTAGTATATAGTAGTATATAGCATTTCACGTAATAAAATAAAAGTTGAATTTTACTTTAGTTATCTTCCTTAAAACTCTACCGTGTACAAAAGTTTCCTATTCCGTATTTATTTCTGAAAAAAAATATTTTTGGAAATAAATTAATTTTTAAATTCGTTTTAATTAAATGTAAATTAAAATATTGAATTTTTATTAGGATTCTTGCAAATTTTGGACTCAATTTTTTTAAAAAAAAGATTGCACAAAGTTACATAGATTTACTATTTTCCACAAATGTATATAGATTATGTTGATATAGACGAGTAAATTTCCTTTTCTTTTTATGAATATAGTTTATCAATTTGGCGTTTTACATGAGAGATAATGTAACAGATTGTATATGAATCTACTATAACCGAAATTTATATTTTGCGTGTATGAAGAGTGGTTACTGGAGCATTTAGTATAATAAATTCTTAAAGTTATGCATGTAAATGTAAACATAAGCATTTCTACATCTTGTTTAAACAATTACAAAATCAACTTTATTTGTCATTCATGTTTCAGTTTGATAGACTTATATCTGAATGCAATCTCAGTTTAAGAGACGCATTGGAGAGTGTTTTTTTTCTATGACCCTATATGTAGTTTGATACGACAGAAGGAAATTACTCGTAATAATTTTCCATTTAAGTCAGCATTGCGTGTATATTATATACACCTTGGAGGTTAAGGTGTGGGTCGAAAGAATTTTATTTCTTGTTACATCAATCAAATAGAGCTGGTTATTTCTTATGTCATATTAGGTAATCTTTCAGTTGTATCAGCTGTTTAATTGATCATAGACCTATGAGATTTGAATATGCAAGAATCATTTTCCAGATACTTTTTGAGAGTATAACATATGCAAAACTGTTAACTGGGAATTTTATGGCTGTAAAAAATAAGAATCAACATAAACTAAGTTTAATAATCTCATAAATTGTATAGACCATGGAAGCTGCTTTCATTAATCATGCGATAAGAAAGATTCTCATATACAGTAATAGATTTCAGTAATATTGTAACAGTTTCCATTCAAAATCAAAACATTCCATTTTTCCCTTTAAAAGATACTTTTGGAACTTTTTTCTTTTTTGAGGACATCATTCTTTGTCGCGCTGTTTCGCAACAGTGGTTTTTTAAATTAGGCCTCCCTAACGTTGCGTGAAGTGGGTAAAGAACATTGACGCAAGTTTGATAGGAGAAGGAAAATCTATTTAGTCATAGGGTGTGTCTTGTCAATTCACTGAAGCTGCAAATAGCTTAACTTGTTATCTAAATGTCTCGAGAAAATTTCATGATCAATTCACTGTCAGAATTTTATTTTCAGTTCATTTTTATACTTACTACTTCCTATGATGATTTTTCGAATATTGTTAAAGAAATTATTCGTTTTGAACTAATATACACGTTTAAGATTCTGTAAAATAAGCGATTTGGTATAAAATCACCGAGAACACTATAAATTCTAATCTATGATTAATTAAATTCAGCATTAATATGTTATTTAAACGAAATTCCGCAAAATTTTTATCGCTGTAGCAAAGAATTCTATGTTATTTTACAGAAAAAAAATTACATAAACTTACTATTATAAGGAACAACTTAATAATAGATCTCTTTATATTTATAATTCGGTTTAATGAAGTCAATAAATTTGTTAAATATTAACGAAAACGAAGTAGAATAAACGCTCCATTTAACAATCTATATACCATCAAAAATATTTATTTACAAATTATTCAAGCTTAACTGAATGTTATGAAAGTACGCATTATTCGTCACCATCAACAATCACATATTTTATCCCTACTTATTCTTACATATTATTAAAGTTACATATAAAAAAATTGATACGCGGGCTTGTTAAGTATTAAAAGTCGTAATTTTCTTAACATTTTTCGTCCTGGAAACGTGAAAAAAAGAAAGTCGTATCTCGTTATTTCGTTTAAAATTTATTACCTTTACTATCTCGTTAATTACTTAAAAACTTGCTTATTGCACCGATATAAATTATTATATTCAATAAAAAAATTACCGCGAAATGTGCAGACAATGCGATGTTTGTCACCGATTTTGCAATTTGAATTTTAAATTTGAATGCTTTAAAGTTTTTGTTTATTATTATTTTTTAACTACTATATGTAAATAAAAACTTTGGAATTTATACCGAAAACACATAAAAAAATAAAAGATTCGTCAGTAAGTTTGCATTAATCAGAATTATTGCACTTTTAACTCGTTAGAGATACGATTTAATCCTGATTTATTGGATTTAATCTTCGTTCTCTTATCGACTGATTAAGGGCAAAAATTCGAGATTATTTTTTTAAATTTGATATGTAACAGAAAAAAATTTGATAATACACATTAGGTTATTTATGAATTTAGTAATTAGAAGAGAGAAAGAAAAATGTCAAACTTACCCGTAAAATTGGATACGCATAGTTTCACTTCATAACAGAAGACAAGCAGAAGAAGCAACCATTCTTTCTTAATCATAACTTACCAACCATCATTACTTTAAACACGGCGACTCCTCGATAGTTTTGCTGTCGTTCTGCCACACCTGAGATAAACCCGATGCCCTACCACGTGTTAATGTGTGTATATACCTGGTTCTTCTCCAATAGTTAGTACTGTATCATCGTAATAACACGTGTTTCAGGCGCATGCGCGTTGTCCCCCATGGCTGAAAAGAGAAACTATGTCAGTGAGTTGGAGTCGAGAAAAGAAAAATCCGAAAAAATCATTATAAGAAGAAAAGATCATTTTGTTCTCTACAGAACTTGTTTTTCTCATAAGGAAAAATATTTTAAAGATATTGTTGTCTAAATTATAAGATATATACATATATATTTTTTACGCTTGTTTCTTTGAAAAATATACCAGAATATTATTTTTATTCTGTTTAAAGTTCTAGATTTTTTTCTCTCTTTACGTTCCGCTAAGTTTTCCTATATTTATTTAGATAACAATACCTAGAAATATGTAGAACTGTTGGGGATATATTAATATAAATTTTATGGTATGACGCTGACGCTGTAAATGTTAAGAGATCTTAGATAATGGGTCATTCACGTATTTGAATATTGTATGATAAATCCCAAATAAGATTTAGTTTTCATATAAATAATATAAAATTGTACTCTTATACTCTATATTCAATAAAATGGAATTTTTAAAATAATTTTTTTGTAGGAAAAAAAACGGAAAAACAAGGATTTAATACAAATGTTTCCAGTATAATAAATCTTTTCATTGTACAACTAACACGCTTGTTTTCCTACACTTCGGATTATCACTCTTGCACGAACTTACGCGTTGTAAAAGAAAATTATTATTACATTTTTTTTTCAGTCTAAACATTTATAACGAGAAAATTTTCATTAAAAATTTTTTTATGATGCGATTTAAAATACAACTTTATGAATGGTTTCTTTCATTTGTAAAATTATATCACGAAACTTTCCAAATCCTTCAGGGAATAGTTATTAGACGTTAGATTGCTTAAGGCAGTTTAATTAAAAATTTTTAGCGTTTAACGCTTCTAAAGTAAAATCGAATTTTAGTTCTTGGTTTTTTAAAACTACCCAAATAACACGATCGTAGTGCTACTCTTACATTGTTAGTTTAAATTATTTAATTTCATTTTTAAAAACGATCGTTTTTTCTTTTTTTTAAATTCTTTCTTGTCATCGACGAATCTAAAAAATTTTATATTTGAAATAATTTAAGCCACTTTCGAAGTTATTTACATGATAAAATTTAAATATTTTAAAAATTAAACATTAATATTTAAATAATCTATAAAATGTAAATATTCGATTTCAATTTCGACTTTTAAAACAAAATATTTTTTCAAATATTTTGAAAGGACAACTTTGAGAATTCTGCCATCTGGTATAAAAAAACAGAACTAAGATCGAAATATAAAAACATTTAATGCCAAAAAATTTTAGTATCGTAACTGGTGTCGTAAAAGGAAAAAAAAAGAAAAATTATGCAAATATTTTTAATGACTTTCGGTAGTCGCTATAAATATATATAATATAGATATTTTTTTGTTTAATTAATAATATTAAATAAAAATCGTAGATGATAATCTTAAATTATATTGAAATGTTTTCATTAAAGGATAAGATGGCATGATTAATTTGGACATGATAGAATATTATTATTATTATTTTTATTTTTTTATTTTTCATTTAAACAAGGGAATAAAATTATTCACAGCATGATTACTCGCAAAAAATATTTATAAATTAGATATTGTTGAAAATGTTTAATAAAAATAAATGACTTTATTATTATTATTATTATTAAATATCTTGTCAGAACAGTGCAATTTATTTAACATACAAAACTGAGCAGTTGAATGAAATATGTTCAAATGAAATAAACAGATATATTATGATGTGTGCAAAAGTTTTGTTTTACATCGTCATATTCATTATATCCATTTGCATAATCGTAATATTTCGTATTACCATCATAAATTTTGGATAATGTAAGATTTTAATAAATTTTAACAGAAAAATTTAAAATAATTAAAAATTTTATATTTTATATTGGAAAATTCAGAGATTGCAAATATAATGTGATATTATAATGCAACATTGTCTTAAGATAATCAGGGATTATGCACTAGACACAATAGGCACGTGCCTAGGAGGCCCGCGACAATAGAGATCCCTAAAGCAGGTAAAAATTTTTTGAACAATTTTATAATTTATTTTTAAAAAAAGTTGTTTTTACGAGCCTCAAAGTATCTTAATCCGGCCCTGAAGATTAAATCGAATCTTTCATATTTGATAAAATTTTATAAACATAGGGTGCGTTCGTATAATCGTAGACAACGACCCTGGTCGTGTAGGTAACGACTTAACTCGTTGAGACTTTACCTACATGACCAGGGTCGTTGCCTACGATTATACGAACGCACCCAAAATAATTACCTAACTACTTTTGCAGTGATATTGCCTTCCTAAATAACAGTTCCACTATAAATCATGTGAAAGAAAAGAATGTTCAATAAATTTATTATAATGGCGTTTTCCATATTTATAACAGACCCTTTAATGATATTTTTTATTCTAATAATTATAAATAATCAGAAATCATTGTTTCAATATTTATTTATATTTATGTTTGGAAAAATAAAAAAACATAAATTTATTTTGCTTTTATTGAAAACTTATACTGAGATATGCAAAATATTGCATTCTATTTTTCTAATAATAATCAAAACGAAACACATTTCAATTAAAAGTGAAAATAAAAATTTTTAATTTGTTTATTTTATGGTAATATAAAATATATATAATATTTTATTTTAAAGTAAAAGATGACGAATGACAATTAAAATATCATAATTATCAAGAAATTTTCAATTTAAGTGTTATGATTGCGGATTTTTTGTGATCTACAAAGATGTCAGCTCTTTTCTATTACTTACGTACTAGGAAATTATGTGAGAAGAATGAATATTTTAAGAATCATTTACTGAATGATGCGAATGAAAAAAGTCTCTTGGAATGAACAATTTTAAATCGTTTTTTTATCATAAAGCAGAATCATTTATATCCGTATCAGAAAGAATATCAATAAGAGAGAAAATCAGTGAACTATTTAAAATATATCGGTCACCAGCAGATTACTTGAATATAAATGATGAGTTGAATGAAAAACTGACTTACATCTTCTTCATAATTATATACCCCTAATTCGTCGTTACAAATTTATTACATAGTTTTGAAGCCAGTATCCGGAAAATATGCATGATTAAAAAAGTTTCAATGTATACTGTATCTATATGTGTCAAAGGAGAAAATGGCGATATGAGTTGAAATCTTTAACAATATCTGTTAATTGATGACGGCAGTAATGCAATCATTTATAGATAATGATGAAAATTCTTTAGAATGACGAATGCCTTTTGGGGAAAAACCAATAATTCTTCAGATAGTTGATCAATTCTATACAATAGGTATTTATTTATCTTTCAGTCAACTGTGAAGATATGCATTTTTGTTTTATTTCTAGCTTCAATTAGTATATGGATGATATTTTTCATACAATATCTCAAAGTTTAGCAGGCATTATTTAATATTTTAAAAACTTATTTTTTTCTGCTTATTTTAAAAACATTATCATGATTTCTTATCCCTTATATAATTTGAACTGAATTCCAACTGATGGATTTTCAGTTGTCTTGATATTTCAAAAAAGTTTTCTAAATTAATAATTGTATTTGTAAGAATACATAGTGTAGTATTTCGATACGAAAATTACAGGAGTAAAAATGAAGATCAAATATTATAACATCATTTCTTGGCATTTAAAATTTGATATTGTCAAAATGATTTTTCTCAGCATCAGATGGAATTCAGTTCAGACAAAATCAGAATTAATGATCAACAAAACGTTTCATTGATTTCATCAATAGGTATTTTGTTGATTTTATTAACCAAAAAGAAAAAACATTGAAAATTGAAAACCTTTAAATTGTTCATTTTATTTTCTACTTTAAAAAATTTAATCGTGAGTTTATCTCATATATATTAAGCATTAATTCTTCTATTTTAATATCATAAGAACTTTTTACTGAATCAAACGGATAGTAATCTTGATTCCTTAAGTCTGTATCTTAGCGTTTTTTAGGGCGCTCATATAAAAAATTACCCCAAAAACAAAGCTAATTTGAAGTTTAGAGATATTATATATTTATTGTACTCTAAGTTGATTTATTCTTATATTTTCCACGATTTTTGAATTTATTTTATAATGTAATTATTTTAAACTGATATGACAACAAATATGTTCACTAAAATGAAAATAAAAAACTGATATTAATAATTATAACTGCAGTGGAAATTTAATGAATATTTAATAGAAAATTTGAATTCACAACTTATAAAGTTATCTCAAAGCAAATATATTAATTTATGTGCATTATAATTAAATCGGTATCATAATCGATTAACACAAATTTAATTATAATATCGAAAGTTAAAACTTGTGAAAAATTTAAATTCCAATTTTCAAAAATATTAATATTTCAATTAGAAGAAGCGATATATGGATTAACAACGGATTATTATTAAACTGTATAATATATATAAAGAAAGCAAAGAAAGTGAATGAATGAAAATAAAAAATTAACTGTATTTTCATTTTATAGACAGTTTCTACATTTCAAAAATGCAAAACGGTTCTTTGTATATTTTCTTATTGTATAGTTTTAGGCACATAGGACCTATATACTTTAATTTTTTTTTAATAAAAATTGGCGTTTTATATTCACTTTTCCATTGTATCTATCGTTCTTAATGTGATTCATCGCATGAAATTAAATTTTTAAGAAATCGTTGCTTCAATTCGTTACTAAATGGTAGCAATTCGAAATTTTAATACGTGAAAGATATTCGAAAAATTTTCATTATAAAAAATGACTGTAGATCTAACTGTTAATTATCATTGATAAAAGTTTATAAGATATACAATAGTTAAAAATACAGTGATATTTATAGTAAATATTTAGTAAGATATTTACTATATTTTCAAGAATTTAAAAATTTCTTCAATTTTTGTTGTTATCTCAAAATATAAAATATGTTTATTACACTTTGGCAATATTTAATTATTATATTGATCCACGTTAATATGCTTGTGCAATTCAGCTATATTAATTTTTAATCATCAATGATTAATATTTTGATTATTTTTTTACACGGTAAATAAGAAAATTATGCACAAGTTACAATTAGAAAGCAAAAGTAGAAAGTAATTAAAGTTCAGCCAGTTTGTTTGTTCAAACGTTCAAATATCAAATAATAATAATAATGTTATTTCATGTTATTCCGAAATTAATAGATGGATAAGTATTGCTAATAATGTAAAAATGATATTCGCTATTATCAAAATACATAGGTTTAACGAAGCTTCTGAAGATAAATAAAAAGTAAATAATTAGTGCTACATAATAAAGAATCGTTTAGCTCTTAGGTAAACTTTTAATTAATAAAGATGACAATGAAGCTGGTAAAACGAATAAAGAAAATTGATCTTAAAAAGAATTCTTCAATAGAATACATCAAATTATGAATAGCTTTGTATTGGTGATGTGCGAGAAGGGGTATAAATCTTTTGTTATAAATGAACAGAAACAACTTAAAATAAG
Organism: Androctonus mauritanicus; assembly: GCA_011317285.2. Classification (NCBI taxonomy): domain Eukaryota; kingdom Metazoa; phylum Arthropoda; class Arachnida; order Scorpiones; family Buthidae; genus Androctonus; species Androctonus mauritanicus. The sequence continues at coordinate 5,392 of WUQG02315482.1, read as the reverse complement.
CTTCTTTTTAATAGTTGAGATAGTATTATTTGAATCCATTCAAAATATATGTAGTCAATTATTTATTATATTTTAAATTATTTTAACGATAAATAAAGAAATAGAGATTTTGTAGAGTGTTGAAATGTTGAAGAAAGGCAATTATTGATACCTAAAATGATATCTTAATCATATTAATTTCATTAAATTGTTTATAACAGAAATTAGAAATAATATTTTCAATTTTCTTCGGAAAAAATGAAAATTGTAAAAAATAATAAATGCAACAGTCAATTATACTATTATAGACCATCAACTTCTATATATATATGACATATAGAATTATGTACATATATCACATAAATATTTTTATTTAATAAAAATATTACACTTACAAAAAACATGAAATAAATGTTTAACATGATTCTTTGTAAATTATTCGGATTTAGATCGTTCCTCGTTTTAAATTTAATAATTGATGATAAAAAATTCTCGCATAAGCTTTCTCGGATATATATTTTGAGAAAATTCATTCAATTACTATTATTAATGAATAGCAACTGATGATATTTATGTTTAATAAGCTTGTAATTTTATTTCTTCTATTTAAATGTATATATTTTCTTCGTTCTTTGACAGAGGAAACATATAAAAACGACAATAGTCTCGAACAAATCAAATATGGCTACCAACGATATGCCCAACCAAATGCCACTATAACCTCCAATATAACCGAGAATTTCTATTTTCTGTAATAACAATGTTAAGCGTTACAATAAAATAATTTACTGCTCAAAATTATTAAGTTATAAAAGAACTTACTTCGTATTTAGGTTTGTATGTGAAAACATTTACTTCGGGTTTCAAATATACTACGTTGATGACAGTTACATCATTCCTGTGAAATAATAGTTAATAAAAAAAATTAATTCTTATAATTCATCGAAATATTTAGTAGCACGCTTTAAATAATATCGTCATTAAATCAATTGAATTATTTGATCATCTACATATCATTTTTACTCATTAATTTAATAGACAAATTTCCAAATTTATAATTTTAATATTAATAAATGTATTTAATAATTTACCATTTATACGAATTTGAAGTTGTTATGTATAATTTGTCAGTGTCTGATATATTGAAGTCGTCAAGAGATACTTGTCCATCTCCTAGATTAACGGGCTTTAAAATCAAAATTTTTATTAATAACAATTGCATACATTGCTTCATTATATAGATTTATTAACAAAATTTAAATACATTATAATTATGCAGAAAATATTATTTTAAGAAAGATGTTATGGAGTAAACAATTGCAGCTTAGTTTTGTCTAAAACATTTAATTTTTCAAGCTTTTTTTTCTCTTCTTGAAACAAAAGCCAGAAACATTAATTGATTTTATCAGAAAAATTTAAAAATTCGAATTTTCGTAAATATTTTTTCCAGTACAGCATTGCTCAAACAGTTTGATGTGAAATTCAAAAAATATTCAATTGCGCAAATATCTTTCAAAATAAAAAAATTGTGAGTAAAGTTTCGAATTAATGATTAATTTTCTTATTCTGATATTTTGTTTCTGTGACACCATTTCTCGTTAGCTTAATCTATCTAGTGATTTCTGTAATTATAATACTGTACGTTGTAAAAATAATTTATTAATAAATGACAAACGTCTATTTTAAAATAACTGTATCAAATTGTTTCACTGCATCAGATTATCACTGCAAAGGATAACAGATTGTATAGGCTAAGCATGTGCAATCTGTTATCCTTGATATATAAAAGTTCTCCAAATAACAGCATATATCTGTTGTTTGGAGAACTTTTAAAAATTTCACATAACATGTTAAATATGTTTAATAAGATATGATTAAATTAGTTATGAGAAAATTTTATTAATTTCTCAATATCTTACTGAAACTAAGAAAATGTTAAATTTTTGCCAACAATTGTCTATTGAACGATAACGATAAAAATTCATTGTTGTTACTGTTGATGCTGAATAATGTTCTTCAGTTAAGCTGCTAAACGAGTTAGTTCAGCCGCTTAATGTACAGCTTCACGTTCAAACATTAGAAGCTATTTTTCGTAATTTGTTTTATGTAATCCAAAATGCTAGTTGCTCGTCTTGATCATATAAAACAGATTATATAGGAACACTTTTATTAATAAATTTTATTATTATATGATCCGTGCTGAGAGTTATACTGAAGCTATATTATATTTCTCGTGATGTGGATTAAAATGTTTTTACAAACATTAATTTATGCTGTTAAAGATGCCAGATTAAAAAATGTATATAAAAAATTTTTTTAAATAAAATAAGTTGTATAAATCATATAATCTATCCGATTAAACAAAAATAAAGTATTAAGGATGTAGGATGTATCATTTTTTTTTTACATTTGAATATAATTATATTCAAATGTAAAAAAAAAATGATACATCCTACCATCTACCACCAAAATTATAACAAAATTTGTTTATTCGTATATTATAAAAATTAATTTCAGTATTTCGTTTTTAAGTATCAATACATATGAAATTTTTCAGTTTGTTTAGAAAATTTTTAAAACGAAATCTTTATAGTCAATTTAAATTTTTTTTTTTTATTTTCTTAGAAATTTCAATTTTACTTAAAAATTTTATTGTTGCATTTTATGATACTATGATACATGCTTAGAATTAATTGTATAAAATATAAGTATTTCAATGAGATTAATTGAATATAATAATGATGAAAACCGATATTAAATACCCAAAATTCAAAATTTTTCATAAGAAATTTTTTATAAATATTATTTTAATTATTTTATTTTGTTTAGTCCTAAAGCTATACGAAATTTAAAATTAGATTACATTAATACGGCTAGTATTCATGTTTCATATATACCTTTTGGCTGAAAATGTCAGCTTATATCGTAATGGCTCAACCATTGGACTTAACATATCAAATTTGATGAAAAAAATCGATAGTTTTTGAGATATGGACATAAGATAGACATTTGCAATAAATATTCCAATGCCTCGTGAATCATTTAAATCAATAATTGCAAAACGTAAATACATGATGTTGAATATACAGTGGGACCTCGTTTAATGTCGAGATTTGAAGAATTGTATAATGGAAAGTGGCGTCATCTATTGACGAAAACAATGTCGGGGTTAGATTTTTGAAAATAGTGACATTAACTGAAACCAGAAAACTCATAGGCCTAATGTTATGAGTCAGGGTTACGTTCCTAGAGTACTTTCTTTCCGATATATTTTTTTAAAATTTAACAGATGACGCCATTTTTCATTCTGTAAGATTATTAAGTGACAGGGCAAAACAATTCATTCCATAGACGCCCATAAATGAGGAGAGGTCAGCAGGATCATGGAAGCGGAGATCGCTAGGCGGAGCCCAGACCTCATGATAAACATTTCAAAGGGACAAAACAATCCCAAGAATCGAATCTGAATCCTCCAGAGTGGAAAGTCAAACACTTCCATACTGCCAATCAGGCCAACAATTTTTTTCTGGTACTATAATTAATATCATTTAGTAATTTTTTCATCTAGTCATTAATATATTGTTCAATAATGGAATGAAATGAATGAAAAGCATGATTTAAGTATAAATTTTTATCGGAAAATGTTTCATAGCAGACATATCTTATAATTTTCGGGAAAGAAAATTATTTTATAATAAAAGACACTTTTTCACAGATAATATATCCACGATGATATTTTCTTAACATTAGTTTTCTATTATTCGCTAATAATGGTGCCATTCTTATCCCATATTATATCCCTATTACACTCGACAAGGCCAGCTGGACTGTAGAGGAAGGGGATAGACAACGCCAGCTCGGACCTTTAAATAATTTTTCCAAGATGGGATTCGATTCAGGATCTAATGATTTAAAAGTCAAAGCGTTTCCATGCGGTGAATCCGCCGACTGACCTATTGAAATATAGTTTCATACCATGTTCTTAGACAATATTGTATAGCTTACATAAATTAACGTTCATATCAGCGGCGTTAGCTAGTTGTGTAGGCCCTGGTGCAGGATATGAAATGGACCCTTGGAAAAATTTATTCTTTTTACATCTAAAACAATAATATCTGTACTGATGAATCCAAGAATAAAACTTCATTTTTATTAATAACTTATTTATCTTACTTAGTCAGAATTGGGTCCCTTTCAAATTTGGACCCTGGTGCGATGGCACTACTTGCATCATTGTAGCTACGCCACTGGTTCATATAATATACCTGATTTTCCATAACTACGCTTGATTTTCAACACATTATTTCTCTCTTATGTAAGAAGCATAAGAAAATATGATTTTATTCCATTCAGCTGGTTTAAAATATATAAATTTTTTATTAATTAATTTAGTTTTTGATTGCGCCGTAATTGTGGACGAAGTTAAGTGAGGCGACTTTAAATGAGGACCTACTGTATACATATCTATTCTTATATATTTTTACATTTTGTCCTGAAATCGTGATAAACGTGAAAAACATAAAATTCGACTTTAAATCATTTTTGATTATCACAGAATACTTTCTTATATGCACTTGCTGTGAAGAAAATAAATACAAATCATTAATTGAATTTTATATTTACAAAACTTAGTTTTTATTATTTTCTAAATTTTAACCTTAAATTTTTCTGTTTTATTAGAATCAATAAAACAATGTGTGATTTCAAATTAGCTTAAATATAATGCAAAAGGGTTTGATACTTACAAGAACGCCGCTTTGAAGATCTGATTCCGAAACAACATAATCAAAGGAAAAAGAACTAATTAAAGGAATAAAATTTTCATAAACTGCATTTAAGAACAAAACAAGTCAAACTTATTTATTGTCAGTAAATATCATTTCTCGTATTAAACTGTATTATAAAATAGAATTAATGTAAATTTACTCACTGACATGGTCTCGGACAATAATTATAACATTGATTCAAGTCGATCTGAGAAGCGCAGTTCCGCTTCTCGTCATCTGAAAATGATATTAAAGAAATTTCTAAAAAACTATATATTATTCCGGAAATAACTTCTAAAAATAAAAATAAGTCTTTTTTTTTATTTATAAAAACAATTCTGGAAAGAATATCAGTAGTACTAATCAGATTTTCGAATGTGCTCGCTAAGTTAAAAGATGCAAGATTAAAACATTTCAAAGTCAATTTTAACTTCGTAAAACTTAATCAAATACTTAATGCTATTAGGAATAAATATATCAAATTATTCCTAACAGCATGAAGTATTTGATTAAGTTTTACGAAGTTAAAATTGACTTTGAAATGATTTAATGTTTAAAAATATAGGCTATATATAGCCTATATTTTTAAACATTAAAACATAAAAAAAAATAAATATATATATATATATATTTTTTTTTTTTTTTTT
>WUQG02315372.1:0-19071 GCA_011317285.2 Androctonus mauritanicus | reverse complement strand
ATCGGTAACATGATATATTTCATATTCGATATATACCATATATATCGATATATGATATATATTTATAGCATATAGAAACCTAGCATATTTTTGCTATCATCTATATACATTATATAGATGCTGGCAAGAAAATAAAGAGTATATCCGTAAACGGATATACCCTTTATTTTCTTACCAGCATTGTACCTTATAGATCCCCTTTTTGAGCCGGTTTCACTGATTGACTATCAATTATTCTTCCTTGAGGAATTTTTTTTTATGTCAATGCTTCATTTGCTAAAGCAATTATGTCATCTAGTACAACTATGACTTTTACGATATATATATATCGTATAGGTCATAGGTCATATATATATATATATATATATGTAACCTATGAATTATGATCTATATATGATATATATATTGTAAATGTCTATATATCGTATATGAATATATACATAAAGTTTTGTTTAAAAATACAGATTTAAAATTTTTATTAATATATAGAACTGAAAATATATGTTTATAAGCAAAGAACCAATTTTAATTTTAATAAATTATATTTTATAAATATTTTTAATAGATTAATTAAAGATTGAATTTTAACTTCGATTTAAAATTTCTTTTTTTTTTTATAAATAAATTTTTTATTGTATTAAACTAACATTCTATTGTTGTAAGGAATATTTTTGAATACATTATAATAATAGTAGAATAATAAAACCTCCACCAATCGGGAGAGAGATTTCTGAAATTGATTAATGAACGGATCAATTTAATGAAAACGATATATATTTTTCGACGTAACAATTTAACGAAAACGATATTATTTGACGTAACAATTAAAGATTAAAAAAAAAAAAAAAAGATAAATTTCTCAGAGAGAAACTCGACTTTCTGTAATGCATGCGTCATTAAATTCCTGTTGCTTTAATCCACTAAAAGTAAGAAAAGTGTAGTTTATCCATTAATTTACTTTTTTAGAATGTATAATGTTATTTTATAACGATATTTGGATCTTTAAACTTGTCTTTAAAACAAAAAAAATGGCTAAAAGGAGATCGATATTGTTCCTATGAGAAGAAAATTATTCGGACAACACATTTTTATCCCAAAGGGGAAAAAACTATAACTTTGATTTACTGGATAGTCCGAAAGATCGAAGATGCTGTCAATTGTGGCCTGAAGCAACGTTCATTTCAGCAACACTAATGCACTCCAATTACCTGGACTAACATTGATAGGTAATATCAAGAACAACGACACGACTTGTTAGCGTGATGTCGAAAGGATGTTGCCCGAAACGAGGAGACCAATTTCGCTACAGATCATTATTTCCTGTCCATATCAGCACAGAATTTTAATAGAAGTCATACATTAAGGGCTTAAACAATTCCATTTAGACAGGAACATCTTCAGTTGTAACAAGTTAATTTGTAGATACTGTTTTGCTGTTATTTATTTAAAGAGTATATACAGTTTCAAGCCACCAGTTGTTCTTCTCAGTGACTAGTTCTATAAAGTCCTCACTACAATCTTTTTTTTTTTATTTATTTATCTCTCAATCGTTCTATTATATACAGCTTTCAACGTAATATCTAGAATTGTTTTAAATTTAGTGGAAAATAATCAAGTAAAAAGATTTCAAGTAATTTTGTGGGAAGCAAAAAAAAAAAATCACATGAAATCTTTCTACTCTAAAAATGGCAAAAACAATTTTTTTTTCGGTGTATCATGTGTACTTTAACTGATTTTATGTACTCTGAGCCATCTAGAATTTTTATTTTTCTTCTAGAGAAGCATATATGGAAGCATACTGTAGTATCCTTTAAAATTTTAATAATATTCCACCAAAAATTTTACTCGAATTTTCTCTTCTTATTTATGAAATTTTTATGTGTTCAAACATTATATATATCTGATTATAAAATTTTTAGAAACAATTTTTTCTTGCTCTAAAAAAGAAAGGAAAACACTAACTAGAGAAGAACATTTTGGTAAACTGGAGAGTTTAATTACATCCAGACGTAAATAATAATAATAAAAATTAATTATATTTACCAAGAATTTAATAAATTGTATACGTCATAATTAATTTTGACATTTCTCTGCTAAAATTAAAAAAAAAAAAAAAGAAAGAAAAATACTATCGAATAAAAGGCATCATTTTAAAAATACGAGTATCATTAAGAGATAATTTTATATGATTTCATACAAATTTGATAACTGATATCTTAATATAAAAGTAAATAAATGCGGACTTCTTAATTTCATTAATCATTAAATAAACCGTATAATTTATTAGTTTCCTATTCTTAGAAGCAATACTTCACTGCATAATAATAATGTTTCAGTAAGGTAAACTACTCTCTTATCACCTGAAAATACTTCAACAAAGCAACAACATTGGTCAATTTACTTGTCGTTATGCTAGGTACGAACATCTAATTTTGGATGATAAATGATTATCAATGCTAGAAATAACAAGAACAACTTTGGCAATGCGATAAAAGGGCTGCTCGTTAAAGAAAACAGTATTCGAATTCTCGCTTGGTAAAGTATAATTTTGTTAGTTATTTAAAATGTATATAGATATACTACTAGTATACTTCCATTATTCAGTGAGTATTTGAAAAGTGGAGAAATTTATTGTACTTTCTTCTACTTTAAAAAATGAATCATTTATTAAGTTTCATAACTAATGCTTTAGATGAACTTCTTCGACCGTTAAGGATGATGAAACATCTCTTAGATATAAAAATACTGTAGTTTAAAAAATAATGAGAAATAGAAATTCTTTTGTATCACTACTAGCAGAGATAAACACATACAAAAACTTCTGTTTGCGTTTTGGTGTCTTGTATGTGTTTGTGTTTACTACGAGTAATTGTGTTCTATCTGTATTTTTATCAGTGTTTGTGTTTTATATGTGTTTATGTTTTCTGTGAATGATTTTATCTCGTATGCGTATATTTGTCTTTATGTGAATCTGTGTTTTCTGCGCCTATCTGTCTCGTGATTTGTATTTGTTTGCATCTTGTGTATGTATCTGTGTATTATGTGTGCCTTTATGTATATTTTTCTTGTGTATATATTTATCTTTATGTGTGTGCATTTTTTGTATAATGATTGTATCTTGCATGTGTATTTGTGTTTATGTGTGTCTGTGTTTTCTCCGCCTGTCTGTCTCGTGATTTGTACATCTTGTGTATGTATCTGAGTATTATGTGTGTCTCTGTGTGTACTTATCTTTATATGTGTGCGTGTTTTGTGAATGATTGTATCTTGCGTATATATTTGTCTTTATGTGAGTCTGTGTTTTTTTTGCGCTTATTTGTGTCTCGTGATTTGCATTTGTTTGCAACTTGTGTATGTATCTGTGTCTTTGTGTGTATTTATCTTGTGTATGTATTTATCTTTATGTGTGTTCGTTTTTTCTGAATGATTGTATCTTATGTATGCATTTGTCTTCGTGTGTGTTCGTTTTTTCTGAATGATTGTATCTTATGTGTGCATTTGTCTTTACGTGAGTCTTTTTTTTTCTGCGCCCATCTGTGTCTCGTGATTTGTATTTGTTTTCATCTTGTGTATATATCCGGTATTGTGTGTTATCTGTATTTTGTTTGAGCGTGTTTTTGTCTTGTGTTGTATTTTTTTCTGTATTTTACTATACATTTGTGTTTGTATTTATATTCACCAGTTTTTATACTCATGTATATTTAAATGTTATATTTTTATCATCAAGAATGAAAGTATTAATTAAAATGCTTTGTTATTAGGAAAAAGAACATTAATGTTCCAAAATGGAATACTTAGAATGGCTCTAATAATAAAAAGTAGCGCTGAACGTCATCAGGGAAATGATCAGAGACATCGTTAGGTTATCTGAGCGTACATTTGCGCTGCATTAAAGTCATCAACCGCGTCAAATTCATTTCGTTTGACAAAACTCGTAAATTTTCAAGCTAAACTAAAATGAGATTTGAAATTATATTCTAAGATTTTTCGTGTGTAAAATATTATTATTATATATTTTTGTCTTCAACTTAACGAAAAGAAAAAAAAAACAGAAAAAAGTAATAAAGTTTTTAAAAGATTTTTTTTTTCTTATCTCTCTCACTTTTCCTTATAGTCAAACATTATTTTTATTTAAAACTTTAATTAATTTTGTCTTTTATAACCGAATAACATATTTATTCTGTTAAATCGTTGTTTTTAATGCCGAAAAAAATACACTTTTCTATATTTTTAAGCTTATTTAAAAAATTCACCTAAGTAAAAAATGTAAAGTTTAATATGTTTTTTTATGATTTCTAGCATTACGTTTGGTTAAATTTTTTATATTTATTTTTTAAATATTTTTGTATAACAAGATGGTTAAAGAGAATGTTAAAAATTTTTCCTTAATTAAGTTTACTTAAGCATTAATTCCTTAAGAAAAAACAAATAGAAAACAAGTTAGTTAATTAACATTTTGAAGCGTACAGGTAAAAATCTTAATTCTTGTAACGTTTTATGGTTTCATTTTTATTACCATTTTATCTGGTAGTATATATATAAAAAAAAAGAAAAATTAAAATATTGGTGATATTAAAGTAGCATAATGCATTAATGATGTTGTTGCTGTAGTTGTACATTAATTATTCCAGCTGAAATTATATATCAATAGTGTAAGTGGAATTAAACACCGGTGTTGTTATTGAAGGTGTATACTGACGACCATGTAACAGGTGTTAAATTAATGTTTTTTTTTTTTTTTTTTTTAAATATTACAAAAACATTTCATGATAATTTTGAACTATAAACATGATATTATTATATAAAAGCTAAATAAATATTTCTATCATAAAACTGATGCTTAAACACAAAGTTGCACGTTAGTTTTCTAGATGTAACACGTTCTTTTTTTTCTTGTGTTTATGATAATTTCTCCAAATTTTGATTAAAATAATAATAATAATAATAATAAAAATAACATTATGCGTGATAAAAAGAGATATAAAATGGTGAACATTATTTTAACATTTAATAAATAATGGAAATTTTACGTGTGCGTTATCTCGTTTTAAAATGTTTACATGTCGGAAACAAAATAAAAGTCCTGAAAATTCTTTCCGCCGGCGTTTATATTCATCATAATAGCATTAAACATCATCATCACTAGAGATATTTGTGATTAAAAATTCATAAAATTACCGCTTAAAAAGCTTCGCGAATTTTTTTTTTTTACAACCGATCTGTTAAATTTATAATGGCGATACGATCGTAACTCAAACGTACAAGTGGAAACAGATAAAATACCGTATTATGTCTTGCAATATATATGAATTATAAATGAAGAATAAACCGTAATATTCTTAATGAAATTCCTCCATCGAATGAATGACGTAATCCACCACCAACTACAATCACCGTCAGGTAAAATGTAATAAATGGTTAGGTGATGTGGTTTCCAGTCTGGTCGATTAATCATTGCATACCCAATTTTCCTATATAGGAAATAAAGACAAGGATAAAATTTAATTACATAGAGGCAGGTGTTAGCGTTCTATGCATGGGCGGTTCCGACATCAAATTCCTTAACACAGAATTAATCATCATTTGGCAAGAGCTAGTGCTGAAAAGATAATCATTATATAGGTACTTATCTAATCGGTATGGTAATCATTATTCCATCTGATTTGTCTAAAAGCGTTTATGGGAATAAAACTACATAAAACATTCGAACAGGTGATTCTTTCGTCAAGTTAAACGCATGCACACGTATATATAATATTCACGAAATGTGACGTGTAGGTAAATATGATCGTAATAATTATAAATTTTCATATTTGCATCCGTTTCTATCATTAATTATAGTTACACGCTAACCGGTTATCATACATGCAGAGTCACGTGTAATAAACGAATATTTTGAATAGCGTAACTAAACTGCTTTAATGATTTTGATTTGTTGTGCTTTTCTTTTATTAAATATAATAAATCAAAAGCAAACAAAGTAAATTAAATTCTATTAGTGCTTTAATTATATATATATATATATATATATAACACTCTTCGATAATGTTAAATTTTAATAAATCAATCAAGAAATGTCAAATGCAGAAACGAAGATATTAGCAAGTTTTAAGAATTTCTTCAAGTGGAAATTCACTGGTAAGAATTCACAGGTATATAAAATTCTTAATAATTTATGAAAAAAATTTCACCAGAGAGTGAGAGAGAGAGAGAGAGAGAGAGAAAAGTGTCTTTGCATAAGCATGGAAAATTCTTTAACAGAGATATTCTGCTAGTTAACAACCAATTAATTACCAAACGCCAAGTCTAATTATGAGAATAGTCTGTCTCTTGAGAGTCGTGAGCATCGTTGCTAGGATCAAATGGATCAGGCAACGAAAAATAATTATATTGTTAACATTACGAATCGCATGGGAAAATTTGTATATCCTGTGGGTCTCTTAAGTTTTGAACGTGAATGAATTGAAGGTGATAATCTATATTCTTTGCTCATGGCAATGCCTAACATCATGCTGTAGTATTCCTTTGTGGGTTCTCTACTATTCTTTCAACGTTTCAGAGTTATCTGCTTTATTGATGTATACAACTTTTGAAGTAATCTTGTGTGATTCTTTAACCGACATGTTCTCAACTTTGTTTGTTTGTTTAGAAACGAACGACAAAATTTTTTAATGTTTTCATCATGTCTTTCGAAAAATTTATATTTCTCAATAATTTTTACTTATTTTGTTTAATATTTTTCGACAAAATCATACTAAAAGTAAGGGACTGAATACCTTCAAGACTACTTATGTCCATAATTTAAAAGTAGTTAATTTAAATAATTGTTAAAATTTCTATCATTTAAGTTAATTAATTACTTTACTTTTTTTTAATTTTAAATTTAATAAAAAAAGAGAAAATTATAAGAAAAATTAGTTGAAATTTAGGAAAATAACCAAAAAATATATATATAAATATATCATAATTTTCAACAGTTTTGAATAAATTATATATAACTTATTTTTTTTTCGCATTATAAAATAAAATTTAAACAAGATATATTTAAAATATACAGTTCTCCAGATGGTTATTTTTGATATAAAATATTACTGCACACGTGGCGATTTTTCAAGCGTGAAATTCTTGTAGAAAAATTCACGCCTACCGTGTGTGAAATTATATCTGACATGATTTAGAGCGTAATTATATCGACGAGAAGAAATAACTTTATCTCTCTCTCTCTCTATGATAAAAGGAAGAAAGAAAGAAAAAAAATCGAGTCTAAGTTATTAAAAATAACGTTATAAAACTGGATTTGTCTATCGATATTACATAAACTATTCACCCATTGGAATTTAATATACTTTGCAACAATCCCATTCATTCGAACCGAGTATAAGACTTAATTACACAAAGTTATTTTAGACTTAATGGTATTGTTAGTTGAATAATTTAATCCTCTTAAGACGGAAAAATGGTTTCTTTTTTTTGTTTTATCAATTTCTTTATATATATATATAAATTTGAAAGATAAATTTAAAAAAAAAAACGAGAACGAATTTTATTACTATTATTATTATTTTTCATTTTTTTTTTTTAATACACTTGATAATAAAATTTTTAATAAGCAAACTTAAGCTTTTAATGTATTAAAGTTTGATGATATTTAATGTGTTTTAGCTACTTATCGTGTCAAAATGAAACATTTTCGTAAATAAAAAAATAAGATTAGCATGATGGGGTTTTAAGTATTAAAAATAAATTTTGTTAATTGTTTTCTTTGCTGTTCATTAAACTTTTTTTTATTGAAAACGATGTTTAACTGCCCTTTTATAAAATTTAAAAATGTGTTACTGCGTTGCATTTTTATAAAAATATTATTGTAACAGTGAAAGAATCGTAAAAATATGTTTTCAATAGTGAAAGAAGCACATATTATGCTTTTTTCACTAGTGATAAAAGCATAATATTCTTTCATGTCTTCAGCCATCAAAGAAGCATAAAAAATATGCATACACCAGTGAAAGAAATATATTAAAAAAAATTGCTTTCAGTAATGAAAGAAGCATAAAAAAATATTCTTTTTGCCGTGAAAAAGCTATTAAAAATATGTCTTCACTAGTGAAAGAAGTGCAATCACATGTCTTCATCGATGAAAAAGAGTATATTCAGAATATCTGCTTTCGGCAATGAAATAAACATAGAAAATATATTTGCCCTATTGAAAGAGGTAAAATATGTACAGCATGTTTAAAAATTCAATATGAAAACAAAATCATGCGCTTTGCATTGTTATTCATATTTTCTTCTTTTGCATGTTTTATTATGTTTTGATCTCAATACCATACAATAGCATATCTATAGGGAGAAGTAACCAAACAGTTTTATTATTTTAAAGTTTGTTGATACTAAGATTTATCTTTTGTGGTTTTATATAAATGTAGATACATATCATTCGTAACTGTTTACCAGTATGCAGTACATGTTACTGTTTACTGTTTATTTTAACTAATTTTTTTTTATAAGGATAATGATTGTGACCACGTGTCTATTAAATAAACACTTTTAAATCGTTTAAAGTTCATTAATAATTATCTAAATTTTTAAAGAAAAATGCAAAAACAAAAAATAACTAACGTTTTTAGTTTACAATGATTTTTTTTTTTTACTTAAAGAAAAAATATGTACTTTGTATCAACGAGATGTCACAGAATAATGACAAAAATCATCATGGCCTTTAACGATTATGGCTAACTTGGAAATAATGCGTTATGAAAAAAACATAAGAATTTTTCTACGTGCCAAGGAGACGAAGAACTCATCAGAAACATCAGCCAACTGGAAAAGTAGGGTGAAACAAAAGTATAGATAACATATCTTAATGAAGAAGTAACGAATAGTCTGTTGCATGAAAATTTAATAAAGCTGATGTTATACTTCTAATAACAGATAAGATAATTCAATATTTTTAAATCTTTATCTGTTATCTTATAAATATTAAAATAGTTTTCAATTCTTGTTATCGTATAAAAAAAAAATATTATAATAAAATTCGACGAAATTTTTTTTCATGGTTATTGATGGAAAAAAGTGTCATTAAAAATGTCATCAGTACAGATAAACTTCTGTTTTCTTTTTATGTTTATAAACTTTAATCTTATAAAAATAATAAGATATATAATTAAAAAAATAAACAATAAAAGTTTTAAATCAAAGTTTTTCCTCATTAAATGGTTATAAATATTCAAACTAACTTTTTCATCCTGAGAGAAAAATAATTTTTCCGTACACTATTCCATTATCCACACCTTTTATACACTTATAAAAAGTTTTTGTGCAACAACTTTCAGATTTCTAACAGAAATGCCGTCAACATTAAAGTTTACTTTGGGTTTTCAATGTTCAAGAAGAGACAAGGATTTTCCATTAGAGAGAACCTCACAACTCTTTTTCTCTTTCTAGAGAATTCTCACTAACACACTAATTATAGTGCGAATGCAATCTTTATGATAAATTTTGCATTTAAAATTCCGCATATTAATCAATTTTACAGTTATTTTACTTTGCCTTCTTTGTACTCTTTCATTTAAAGGTATTGTCATTTATCAGAATATCACATAAACACTAATTTTAAATAACGAGAAAGTAAATATATATATATATTATATTTTTAAAAGAAAAATAACGAATAAATACATAAAAATGTTTCCTTTCTTTTATGCATCAAGTGAAAATTATGAATAGCAGTTCGCTCATAGATTAGACAAAAGTCACGCTAGTGGTATTAAATTCCGATT
Source organism: Androctonus mauritanicus (assembly GCA_011317285.2). Taxonomy (NCBI): domain Eukaryota; kingdom Metazoa; phylum Arthropoda; class Arachnida; order Scorpiones; family Buthidae; genus Androctonus; species Androctonus mauritanicus. The sequence goes on along the minus strand of WUQG02315372.1, from coordinate 9,292 downwards.
TAAATTATTATAAACTCGAAAATTTAATAAATTTAGAAGGATTTTAAGTTAGGAATACAATTCTTTTTACGAATGTGAAAGAAATAATCGATTAAATCTTCAAAAATTCGCTAGTTACTAATCTATGGTTATAGCTTCGTCACAAATTTAATATTATTATATTTAGTGCTTATTCTAATTAAAGTTATTATTATTATTAACAAAAATATATAATAAAATTACAAATTGTGATCCTACTAAAGTACATATATATTTTTCTTAAATTTTAGATACAAATTTATAATTTTACAAAATATACAAACTAAAGAGAATCGATTAAAGTTTCAAAATCGCATTCTCAAAACTTTATCGTATAACTTTAATCATATCAGAGATGGTTATCAAAAGCTTAACATTTTAAAATTATCGCCTTAACCGGATAAATTCAACCTTTTCCGTCTCGTCTTTGTTTGAATTTATAAACCATGATGGACAACCCATGCCGGAAACAACATTGCTTTTGATGAAAGATTTGTATCTCATAACGATCTTACTCGAGCAGTTGGATAAATTGAATTTTAAAAACTACTTTAGATCATTTTTAATGCATTATGATAAGTTAACGTTACGATTCTTTAAATATTTGATGGTCCACTCTGCTTGTCATTGTTCTATTCAGATTGATTCTCATCTTGTATGCATTATTAAAATTTTATTGTTGTAGCAGTCAATACGATTGCGTTAAAAAATTCAAAGACCAGATATTCATGTGTGTATTAAATTTTATTAAAAATGGTTTATTAATAATTTTACGACATTTCCTTCATATACTACAGTAGAAGAATAAACAAAAATATATCCTTAAATTATATATTTATTTTAAATTTAATTTCTCCTAGACGTTTCGAAAAATTCTTACTACAATATTCCTTTTTTTTTCCCATCTACTTAAGTGTTATAGCCATGTAAACAATTCCCCATGCTATTGATCAATTTACTTCTAACATGTTGGTAGAAAACTTTCATTTTAACTTTATTTTAAAGGAATATTCGATACTCGCTCATGTTTTTTACGAAGAAATATGTTTACGCAATACACGACTTTAACAAAGTCAACTTGTAACTCATATACGAGTGACATGCCTGTTACAAGTTCAACTTGTATACGGATGATAAAATGTTTTTTTATATTATTATATTCAATAATAGGATATAAATTCGCATATAATATTTAAAAATAGATTAAATGACCTTTTTACAATTCCTAAACTATCATATATTGATATTTAAGAATGATTTGTCATGCTATAAAGAATATATATATTGAAATGGATGTGTTCAGTGTACTAAATGAACAGTTTGTCGTTTCAAAAAATCAAACGGTTGTAAGTACATGTCCTATCAATCCGAAACGATTTTCTTTTGATAAAGATCACATCTAACTCCCATGAGATAAAAATCGGATCTTAATCGAATATTTGGGATATCAGTTTCATGTTTTTCTTATTATCATTATTTTTATATATATATATTTTTACTTATAATATATGGTTCTTTTACCTTAATTTTTTTATGGAAGATAATATGTGGTATAAAAATAAAAACATACTGAATACGCGTTGCAAACTGTAAAAATTAATAAGCATAATATATACATTTTACATAATTTATGAAGTATTTATTTTGGATCATATCATGAAAACATATATATATATATAAATGCCAAAGAAAAAATCAATAATAATGTTTATGAAAATCATAATTTGTAGGATAAAATATAAAAAAAAATCATAACTGTAGGAAAAAAGTTCATAATGTTAGAGTAACTTACAATATAGGAATATCATAATTTTGGGGTGAAATGCCAAAATATAACAGTAGAATACATATGAAAAATGAAAATTGTAAGTAAAATCATAACATTAGGATAAAATATGAAAATATAAATATGAGATATAATATAGAAAAATCATAACTTTAGTGTAAAATACTAAAATATACATATGGGATACCATATGGAAAAATCATAACTTTAGTGTAAAATACTAAAATATAAATACGGGATACAATTTGGGAAAATCATAATTTTAGGATACAATGTAACAAATCATGACTTTTAGGATACGTTGTGAGAAAATCATAACCTTAATGTACAACATGAAAAAATCATAACTGCAGAATACATGATATACAAGAACGCTTTTAACTTATGCTTACAATGATTGCAGCACATAATTATGGTAAGCATAAATAAACGCTATTCTACATCTTTAATTTTGGTATAAAAAGCCATAAATATTGCACAGTGTTATAAAAGTTTCATTTGTAAACAATTTTAATATCTGTTTATTTTATATAAAGCAAACTCACTTTATATATTTACTAAAATATAAGAACATTAAAACTTTTTATCATCATCAAAACATGACTAGAGTAGTTTTTTTCATTAGGAAACGCATTAACAATCTATTCTCCATCATTTGCATTATCTTATCGATATAATAAATACCAAAAAGTTATCATTACTCACATTTTTTTTTTTACAAAAGGAAGAAAATACAAATAAACTTGCATATCAGAAATGCGAATGGTACTGACTGGCATTCAATAACCGTACAAATATTTATTTATTTTTTCTGTAATTTTGAAGAGAACTAGTAAAAGTATACATCTGTTTTGTATATTTAAAACAAATTACTTTACTTGATTAATGTATCGGTTTGAAACGTAAACATACTGAAAAAATATTTTAAAAAATTGTTAACAGATATTTTTGAATGCGTAAGAGGAAGATTTTTTGCGTGCAATTTTCTCTCTCTCTCCTCCCAAACTTTTAATCTAATTAAATTCATAAAAGATAAAAGTTTATCGGTGGCAGTGAGTAAAGAATTACCGGAAAAGACTATAATAATAATAATAACTGTAGAAACTACCTTTCAAACGGATGTGATTAGCGTTAGTTGAGTGTTATTTTAATGAGACGTAATTTTCCCAACTGACGAGATTTTGTTGAACTCCAAGGCTATTGGCTTGATTACATCTTTGTGGTATTAACAAACTTGTATGTTGGTTTTGAAATTACAACATGACATGACACATTAATCACATTAGTTTCAAAGTGATATAGGCCAACCTATTCATTTACAAATTAAACAAAGTACTGAAGTGCAAACCGTATTGAAAATGATCTTTGATATCAATTTTCCTAGTCATTACTATTAATAGAATAATTATAACAAGTGGTGATATATGATATTATTTCAAATAAATTTCTCCTTTTCTGCAACATGGTTTTCTCACATTAATTATTTGGATAAGTGCGTATAAAATTTATATTGTTGCACCGTTTAGATGGTATTTTTTATTATATATATATATATATATATCTGCCATTCTGGTTTTAATATTCTCCAGTTTTTAATGTTTGCGATTTTTTAACTGTTTCATGTGCAATCATAAGAAATCTTTGCAAAGTTTAGAAGATGATATATTTTGTGAAGTAAAAGGCGAATTTTGTGTGGGTCAACAGATACAATTATTGTATGAGATGTAATATATTGGGTAATATCCTAAACCCGAATCACATCCTAAACTTTTATGCAGCACACGGTCCAATGGAGATATCAGTTAGGTTATAAAGAACACCTGTGTTTCCACATAACCTGAGACCAAATCAACTTTCGACTCGTGATTTTTCTTTCAAACAAAAACAAGAATTGTTTTTGATTTTCATTAACTGACAAGGAAAAAAAAAATGCAGTTGAATATTCGATACCGCAATCGGATTTGATAAACTTCGATTGTGCAATTCTCGTTAATGTACTAAAAGATGATTTACGCATTTAATCTTGCAGGAAAATTTACAAGTGAAGCGTATTGCACGTTAATGCAAATTATTACTTATCCACGTGTCACTCTTTAAAGATTACTGTAGCTCAGTTTCGTCACGACGTGTAGCTTTGTGTGTAAAACCGATAAATTTTTCAAAATGGTACGTGTCTGAATAAGAACGATTAAACGGCTACTTACAGAGGAATATTGTCAAAAGGATACGTTCTCTATCGGTTGTATTTGGCGAAAAAGGGATTGAACATATAAAAGAAAAGATAGAATTGGAAGAAGAAGGAAAAAAAAAATTACATGCTGCGTTTTGGCAGCAAGAAAAACACGAAAGGTCATCCATCATCCATCGACTTAGCACGTTTTTCACATGAAAGAAACCCATTCCTGCACATACAGTATAAGAAAACGAAAAAGCGAAATGAATAAAAAAAAAAAATAGAAAAGAGTTGAGCAGCTTCTGATTTCAACTTACCACGTTTCTCCATTTGAGAAAAGTAGATGATGATGAAGAAACTCCGTTTGCTAGTAATTTCTGTCATCGTCCGTGCAAGAGACAGAAATTCGTCAACTTCTATCAACAAGATGTTAGGTCAGCACTTCTATTATATATTATTCAACGTAATTTACTGCAAACTTTCTAAAATTCGAGTTACAGATCAAATTGAAACTGCGAGATTTTATATAAAAAAAAAAAAATGTTTTTTTTATTATTATTTTGGTTTACTTAAACTGGGCATACTTTTCTTTCGATTATTTCGGCATAAAACTTTCTACATTTATAAATAAATGCAAATACAAATAGTCATTAGAGCATCATAAAATTTATATTAATATTTGCTAATGATAATGGCTCATTACTGATTTTAATTCATTAAATAGAAAATCAACAATTATCAGATCAGTTGTAGAGCTTAATTAGAGTTACAAATATTGCTGACACACGAAAAATTTTATTTTTGTATATATGATAATTGCTAATTCCCATGCTAATTTCGTTTGATTGAATTTAATAAAGATAATAGATGTTATCATCAGAGTGATAAAAGTTTGACAAATCTAATTATCCCATGTGAATATTATAATTTCTCATAAGATTCATATAAACAAATTATGAATGATCATTCTAATTATTCCGATATTGCGAAACTTTATTAATTTTTTTTTTCACCGATTCTTTGAATAAATAAAAACTCTTCTGCATTAATATGTATATATATATATATATATATTAATGCAGAAGAGTTTCTTTACATTTCTTTATAATTATTTGCTTCTTTTCTTCATTAAAATTTGCACAAGAAAATATTTTTATTCACGCATTCATCGATGTTTCTTGCAGTTTCTATTTTTATCCATAGTTTTTTTTTTATTGAGTTTTTTTTTTTTTAATATTTACGTTCAGGAAACGCTCTGGTTAAAATTTTTATTCTTTAATCCAGTTTAAGTATCTCTTATTTTAGTGGATAGCTTTAATTTTACTCATTATTAATCGCGTTTGTCCTATTTTTTTAATCCATTTACTCCATGTGCAAATATATAAATTTGTATACATGTAAAAATCAATAAAATTTTATGGCTTGAAAGTACCGTTTCGGATTTTTTCTGTGTGCTTAAATTCTTTTAGAAAAAATAAATATTTCATTTTATATATTATATAAAATTATTTTATTCAATTTAAGAATCTTGAAAGCGATTTTCAAAGGATCGAAAACTTTTGAAAATTTTAGACATTGCAATGTAATAAAACCGGAAGAGTAATGCAGCCATGCAATGCATATATAAAAAATATTCTACTGTGCCTCATGTAAAATTGTTTTTACTTGGTCTAAAAGTATGAAGAGACGAAACATCCCAAAATTTCATCATGTTTGCAGTATATGTAAATATTCTACTTTTATACGATGGTTATAGAGATTCGTGCATTCTTAGATGATATTACTGCAAAAATACATGATTTTATTTTATTATTCTTAATTTCAATCCTTTGCAGTAAGTTTACAGTGTCATTTTTATGGTTATAACCATAAACAGCATCATAATTTGCTTCATTCTTGCATTCGTTTTATATTCGAGAAACTTCAGTAATGTAAACAAAATATTTCGACAGAAACATGCAAGAGAAAATGATAAAAGAAGTTAAATTGTTTTCCATGTTTTACTTAAATTTTAACAAGTAAAAAGTTACTTTTTTCAAAAAACTTTCAGGTGACCAGTATACAAAATTATAATGTTCAAGATAGATTTAAAATTAATTATAGAATGCTAGAAAAAAAAATTATATCTATTTACCTTTGAACAAATCTAGAAAATCTTGTAGGATCAGTACTCATGTGGAGCACGATTTTATCGATTAGAACCAAGGTTGTACGCAGAACACGTTCTTCCGGACTGTTTCTTCTATCAAAATAACATGTTTTGTCTAGGTTAAAACTAGAGACAATATACTCACACGCCTCATCGATTTATTTATGGCGCACGACTACTTCAACAACTTACGAAGCACTTTAAATCGCATTATTCTACTGTACATTAATAAAAAATCAGAAATCCTTTTGGAAAATGACAAAGAGGATAATTATTCTATAGTGGATTCAATCTATATTAGTTCAAGTAATAGAATTTTTTTCTTTAGTAATATTTAATCCTTTCACTCTCTTTTTTTCTAGACTTATATCCACTCTATTTCCAGTTTCTAATAAAGAACAAACCAACTGAACCTTTCCTATCACACTTCTCCAATCTCGACGCTTGCTGGTCACGTTATAGGAAGCGATAGAGATTGTGCTATGAGTCCTTCCAGCTATTTCTCTCTTTTTTTTTCCTCTCCCCCTTCTCTTCCAATTCTTTTTTTTCCCCTAGTTTCAACTCTTTGCTTAGAAACTCTTCACAAAGTTCTAGACTTTTTATATTAACCATTTTTCCCATAAGAGCCAAGAAATGATGAATTTTTGTTCTTGATTCTTTCGTTTTGTATTGAAGAGAAGAAAGTCTATATATCTAACAAGACATCCTCACAAACTGTGTAAATAAGTGAAAATCTCCTATGAAATATGTAGCAATGTAGATCTTTTTGTATGCATTAGAAAAGCACTTATAGAAAACTGTAAATCAATAATCTACTACTTCTGCTACGTTTGCTTCGTAGAATTATTTAATATTTCTCGACAAAAGTACGATAAAAAATATTAGATATTCAGGTTATATAAAAATGAATGTCGTAAAATATTTATGATATAAATATTACAAATGTCCGTAACTCCATACTGTATAAAATTAACTAAATTATCCCATAATTTTTAATATTTATAATTATTTTTAAAAAAATGAGTTTTGTAGTTGGTTCTGTTGCAACTCCGAAAGCAGTTTTTTTTATAAATAAATAACGTTTAATTTTTTAAGAGATTTGTAAATTTTTAAATGTAAAGTTTTTAAGGAATTCTTTGTTGTCAAAACAAACAACATACCAATCCATTTTTTTAATTTTTTTTTAATTTTATAAGGTATACACATATTGTCTACTCTATTTTAATAACCTGTCTCCTAACTTAAATTCCATCTTAATGATGTAAGAGGAAGAGGGAGGAAAAAAAAATCAAACTTAAATCATAAATTAAGCGTTTACTCTTATTCTCTTGAATTATTCATTACATTGGATGCAGACATTTGAAATCTCCAAAGAAAGAATTCCTAATTCGATTTTCACTAGAAAGATCGACTTGGATAAGCAAATTAACCACCAGATTCAAAATCGACGAAAGGAAATGCTTTTATCATATAATAAAAAAATAAGAAAAATATGAAATTTAAATTCAATAAAAATTCATATTAAAAATATATGATTATTGATAAAATCATCATAAAAACATCCAGTTAGAGAGAGTAGGAGAGAGAGAGAGATATGTTATCGAAATGATGGAGTTAAAGATCCATTTAGAGAGATTAAACATGATTGCCTTAATCGAAATCATGATAGATAAGGAGGCAAAAAGTATATATTAAAATATTTTTTTTTTTTTTTGTGTGTGGTTCTTCAGTGCACTTAGTGGTTTCACAGTTCGGAGAATAAAATAAGAAAATAAGATTTCCCAAGCATTTTCCAAAATTATTTTAATGTTTTTCGTTATCTGAGCATCAGTTGATGTTAAGCTTCGAGTTGAAAATAAAATAATTTTCGCAGAACTGAATGATTCACAAATGCAATCAAGTTTTATAATTATCAAAAATTATGTTTAATTTACATATATAAAAAAAAAATCCCGTTTTACTATACAGAAATAAAAATTTGATCATCATCAGTTTTTCTTGATTTTTAAGAGATTAGAAAGAGTAAATCTTTCTACTTTACAAGAATATATAAATATATATATATATATATTAGAATAAATAAATATATATTTATATATAAAAATATTTTATATATAAATATTATAAAAAAAATATAGAAATAGAAATAAAAACCTACTCACCCAACCGATAACTTTTCAAAAGTTACAAAAAAAGTAAGAAATTTCAAAATCTCAAAAATTCTCAACAGTTGATCGCTTCAACTGTTGAGAATTTTGTGGTTTTGAAATCTCTGCTTTTTTTTGTAACTGTTAAAAAAATTACCCTGGCTTCCATTTTTTTTTTATTCTACGTAATAAAAAGACATTGTCTTGCATAATTACGGATCTTTTGAGCAAACTTCTGTGATATAGCTTCCGGTACTTTCTTAAGATTACTTTCATCTGTTGTGATAGTATGATATACAATATTTACAAAAAACACTTGTTTTCTTGAGAATAACCACAACTAGCTTGTTTCTAAACAAATACAACGAATAGTGCATTCCTCGGGGATGTTTTTCTTTAGAAGTCATTGCGAAAATTCAAGTTTGTTTTGTCTGACATGTCTTAAAACTAAAACACCAAGACAAGATTTATTCTAACGCATTTAGAATAAATTTTATTTTTTTTACCAAATATATAAAATTAATTAATTTTTATTAACTTAAAATCAGTCTGCAGATTTCCTGTAGAAACTTTTCAATAGATACATATTAAGAGAAATTTTACTTTTATGTTTTAAGGTTTATTACTATCTTAGCATTTTAAATTTGAATACCAAATCTTACTGAAAGAAAAAAAAATTAAATTTTTAATTTTTTAATTTTTTGCTATTTATGTTTAAGCAAATAATTAATCAATATTTCTTTCTGAATGGGTTTTGATTCCCTTTCTTACGATTATCTTGCTATATATGTAATTATACAAAACATATTCCATATGTGATAATTCCGGTGGCCTACCAAGGAGGAAGGGGGCCGACTACCTCGGGCCTCCGATCAGTAGGGCCTCCGAAGAACCTTAAGTTTTAAGTATACGTACGTATATGTAGGAATATAAAAAAGGGACTTCGTATTCTGGGAACCTCCCAGAATGCAAAAATCCCTTTTTGATTAAACAAATGTTAAGGTCCAATTAGGAGGGCC
>WUQG02315371.1:0-47716 GCA_011317285.2 Androctonus mauritanicus | reverse complement strand
ATGATTTTCGAAAGAATATCGGGTCAAAGTCAATCATCTATTTGCGTAGGTTCGTAGGTCGTAACCTATAACACCCGTTTTTCTGCCAAAAGTCCCGTTAGCAAACTTGTTTTTATAAATTTTGAATTGCTCATTATTCAGTATAGAAGCATCAACTTTTTGGAATGCGGGTCTTAGTTCAAGTTTGTAAAAATTTATTATAACGATCGTTTTCTATCAACCAGTATGATAAATACGATAATTTGTTTTTTTTTTCTGAAAATTACATAAAATTTTATTTAAAACTTTGATCATTCTGTAAACATAAGTTTCGTGACGATTGAAAACGTGAGTTAATATTCTATATATGGCATAACAAATAAATATGAATAAACTTGCATGAAGAAAGTTGAAAATAGATGCAGTTTACCCAAATTTTATTATTGCAGTTGTCACGTCCTAATTTTTCACGAATGGTTAAGCATAACAGTTATTCTTTTATACATCTCTTGTACTGTTCGCTACCTTTCTTTTTACTGTAAACATAAGTTTTATTATATATATAGTATTCTAATTATTTTTGCTTCTTCGTTTACATATCGTTAAAATATTTTAACAAAATTCTTTCATTGTAGCCCCTATAGCCCTTATGAAGATAAAAAAAAGCATCAGTTTATGAAGAGTGAGGGTTCGAATCCTTCAAGGGTATGTCTTATATTATTTTTTATTGATTAAATATATTATTAAAATGCTCCTATTATTTAGAATAAGTTGATTTATAACCTTTAAAATGTAAAGTTGTTATATTTTTAAGCAATGCCGTTGATTATAAATCGATGATTTATTCAGAGAGTTATACATTTAAAAGGAAAAATTCTACGTATAAATTATTCAGCTATACAATACTTTGCCTTTATATCCATTAAACTATTTAAACAACGTCTGTGTCATGTAGAGATTTAAATGATAATTAGAAGTCTGTTGATAGATAACTTGAGTCTCCTTTGTTATCATTCACAAGACGTATAAACGTTAACAAAGGAAAGGCATCAAAGGCCAGACTACACCTAAAAGTGCGACTTAATTATTATTTTTAGCTAATGAAAACACCTAAGGATTATAATAAATGTCAACTTTAATTATGAATAAAGTAACTTTTTCCAATGTGAATAAAATTTTACGCATCATGGAATCATAAATTATTATTATTTAAACATTTTAAATGACAGAATCAAAATATATATTTTTAAAAATATATTTTGGTTCTGTCATTACTGCAAAGACAAGAATAAAAATTTCCACCCTAGTGAAATCTAGACGACGACGACGATGATGATGATGATGTTGATAATTAGATTTAATTAGGTTAATTATTTCCTTTTAATGATTTCGGATAATTTTATACTAAAACTGAAAAAATAAAAGTAAAATTTAACTGTTCTTTTATTATACGAGAGTTACAAATTTCTCTCGTCAACTGCCATTAAGTCATTCGTACCTTCTACGATAAACGGGTGTATTTTTAAATGACAAGAAAAACATTAAAAGTAAAAGTTCGAAAGAGAAGAATAAAAAGAAAATATTTGAAGATTTGGCTTGTTGTGACTCATTTCTATTGTTATATTAACTAGGCAATCGAGATTATGAGCGAAGAATAAACAAAAACTGAGCAAAATATTGTCTAGCATTCTACTTAAAAGAAGCACGGAATATTATAATGGTTTGGTTGACTTCAAAGATAAAGAAGACGTCATTTTCCTGAAAGGCTATTATATACAGAAAATTGCAGCATATTTCTCACCTTTATGTAGGTTCATCCGTGACTAAGTAGTTAATTTTTTTAAAGTTCTGATCCATATACTTTCACTCATCTAAAGTATATATATTTTTTATTCATTTCAATACTTAATAACTGTGAAAAATCCTAAACATCATATAAATTACTTTAACCACTGCAATAAATAGAAACTATTTATATTCATAGTTCTCTAAGAGCTATTTATATAAAATAAGATAGTAGGTAGTTTAGTTAATATCCTATTAAAAGTATAGGGAAAGTTTAGATCGCTTTTAAATGACTTGAAGTAGATGATAAGAGATGAGGGTGGATCAGCAATATATGAATACAAAGCTAAGAAGATAAATTACAACAAAGAAAAATATAGTATATCTGGACATTTTCATATTCTGATAAGACAGCAAACCTGTATATATTAATCATCCGGTATAACCTATATAACTTTAAGTGGAGTAAATTACATTTGCATTAGAACTAGTCGATTTACCTATTTTCCACCAAACAATACTTTTACACCAAAATATAAATCAATTCTTTTTAATTTTAACTTTATTATTTTTATTACTTCGTTCTCTAACAAAATGATGTCAGAGAAGCATCCATTATAACTCATTTAATATACAAAAAAATCACGAAATATTCATTAAAACTTTCAATAGCTCATTAAACTCGATAATGATATCGTTATTAGCGTAAAAACTTGTAATTATTTTTACATCAAACAAATTTATATACGGAAAGAATTTTGTATATTATTAATAGTTACGGTTTCAATAAGAAGAAAAGTTGCTTTGGGTCGTCGATTGAAAATTGCTCTCGAAAAATAAATTAGAATAATGAGTTCCATACGATCGTCGAATGAAGAAAACGTATAGTTTCTCGTTTTATTTGACCTGTTTTTAGCATCCGAAGTCATTAAAACCGAAAGAAGATGAAGAGGAAGGAAAAGTCTTTCTGACATTATGCCCCGTAGAATAGCCTAAAGATAAAAGTCGCCGAACGAAAATATTTCAACGGGCTAAATAAGGAAATTTCTATATCTATTGTCGTTTTGACCATGATTGTTTCTCACGGTCCATATTTTAAAAAATCTCCGATGAACGTGATTACACGGAGATTCCTGAGAACTTTCCAATTTTATTCAGGATAATTCTATAATAAGAAATAGTCTTAAAAGATATTTTATTGAATTTTTATTTTATTTAAAATTAAAATAAGGAAAATTAAATATATATATATTTATATATTGTATATGAAAAGAACTAGGGTTGTTTGACTTTCAAATTTTTATTTTTTATTCTTTAATCAATTATTTTCATTTGTGTTTAAATTAAATTTACATAAACTACTAATCTGATTTTTAAAACAATAATGAATATACAACTCGTGAAAAAAAGAGATTGCGGTTATTTTATATTTTTATATTATTTCACGTAATTTTTATATAAATTTGTTTATGTTTTTCTACTAAACTTTATTTAATTATATCCAACAAATTTTTATAATATTTAAAGAACTGATTAGCCGTTATAATCCTTACGCTTAATTGATTACAAAGTAAACAATTCTTCTTAATTAAATTAATGAGAAAATTCGTTAAAGTTTTATTAATCGAATTTAAATTAATTACTGTTTAATAATTATCGTTATATTAGACCAACAGTACCGTTATATCACTCATAATTATATTTTGAAAATATAAATTCGGTACTGACAAGTTATTTTTCTTAAATTTTAATCCTGAATATATTCATTAGTTTAGCATATTTTAACAATGTGATATCAGTACTGATGAATTATTTTTTACTTATTTTTGATTATATATTCCATAGTTTAGCATATTTAAGTCTATATAAAGGAATATCATATTTCTGAACAATCCGAATAACATTAAAACTGACCTTGTTTTCTTCTTTTATATGGGAGTTGTACACAAAGTAATATAATATCAAAAGGTAGAAAATATGCTAGGAATTTCACGATGTTATTTAGTGACTAGCAGTGTGAGAAGTATTTTCGAGAATTATAGAGGATAATAGATGTTTTTTTTTTATTATTGAACTACAACACTTCCACACTCGTCCGAGTTTATAGTAAATTTTAGTTCGTCATATCATTGAGCAGGTTAATTTTGCTTCGAGTTTAAATGAATAATACTGTAGTAGAATTATTATTCAATATAGGACTATAAAGCATTTAACGTTTGAATAAACTAGTTCGAATCTAAATTAATTAGCTTTTACTCTTCATTTAGATGGACGTGTTAACAGATTGATACTTTACATCTCTGAATTCTGCATGTGAACCAAAAATTTCCCCTTGAGAATGTTTGAAAAAAATAAATGAGACTATTGTTTATAGGCAGTTTTTTTATTTCTACTATTTTAGATTTTGTTTCACTAATACTTATCCTCAAAATACATTCAGTAATATTTAGATACATTTTTTTAATAAATTTTTAAACTCTAATTAAGAATAATTATTTTTATTTTTATATATAAATTCTCTGTTACTATATAGTATTCGTTTTAATAATATGAATTTTCGTGTTAATAGCGATATTAACGACATATTTAACAATACATCGTTATAAAAGTACAATAGATGTTAACAAACAAAAATATATTTCGTAATTATCTTGATTCCCCTTCGAAAATTTTCCATGGAACGAATATTAAACAGTTATTTAGCAGCTTATGTAAATGCATTTTTGATAAATTTTCAGGAAACTCTAAAATTGGTATACATCCATCGGCTTTCTCACGTCTCCAATTATTTTTTGACTAATGAAAAATTTTATATGTTTTTTAAATAATTGTTTATTTAGCAGTTATTTCCATTATCTCTCTAATATAAATATTAAAAAATTATTTAAATGACATTTTGTTTAACTAAATGAGACAATAGTTAAAATTCTATAATGAGAAGAAGAGTTTTTCATGTGAAATAACAAAATCTTCTACAGACAAAAATAAATTAATTTTTTTAAAGCATTTATTTTGATTTTATTCGTTTTACAACTGGTTATTCAGCCTTTGTTTTATATATTGTATAAAATTAAAAATAATTAATAATTTTAGACGGCAATGTAAATCTATTGAAAGAAAAAGTTTTTTTTTTTTTCCAATGCATTGACCGAGCTAAATTTTAATTACAAGGTCGATAACATTATCATTATATTCAAAAATTTACAGATACATTATTATCTTGTAGATAAATATCAATGATTATGCATTTTAATTATATAATGAAATCCTTCGAGAAAATTGATTCAAGGAATAAAAATATAGTATAGTAACGTAAGAGATAGCCTAAAGATAAATTTAAAAAATAAACAAGCATTTTCAAATAAATTATATTTATTAAACGAACATATTTACGTGATCTTAACTGCATTTTAATCATTTCAAATGGAGACATTTATTCTTATTCTCTATCCTTTATTTTATTTAAAACATTAAAACTTAAAATTATAGCATCACATCAAAACATTATAAAAATAGTTTTCCATTTTTATTTTTTAAATAAAAGAAAGTTAAAGTTCCCAAACGGATATTTATTTTAGGAAATAATACAGGTTTATGCAAAAATTAAGTACATCTTTTTATGTTTCTGCACGCTAAACAAGCTATCCATTATGTAGGTGGGACAGCAACCCTTGGATATAGAAAATTAACTCCTGCAAAGTTCAATAACTTAGCGGATTTTAACAAAACTTAAAAGATTCAAAAAGAAATATATATATATAAGGTGTCACAGTTACAAAAGACAGATTGTCTTGATTTTTAATTTCAAACTTCTTTATAAATTTTGAAGAAATTTTATTTTCTAAACGTTTATACTACAAAAAAATATTTCGATTTATATTTAGTTTTTCAATTCAAATATTTATTAATAATTTGGGATATAAATTTATTTTAATGTAATTCATTTATCATGCATACATTAGCACAGAATTACTTTAAAAATATGTAAATTCATTTTTGATAACTTTTCAGGGAACTCCCAATTTGTTACGTCGATCGACATTTCTCACGTCTCCAATTACTTTTAATTGATTTATAAAGAATTTTATATCTGTTTTAAAATAAATAGCCTACTTTTTTAAATGAGATAATCTATAAAAATTTCATTTTTTTAAATACATATAATAAATAATAACAAACATAAAAAATAGTAAAAATTTCTCTCATCTTTATACAATATTTTTCAATCAATGTTTTTCGAATGAAAAATTATCGAATTTGCTGCCTTAATACTCTTTCCCCGAAAAAATTCTTTATTGTTCTTTTATTGCTGTAAATATTTGAAGATAAACATTATAAATTTTGAAAGAATATTCCTTGTAGTTAGGACAATAAACTATATGCTTAATGATTGAAATAAATGGAAGTCACTTAAAAAAACAAAAAAAGAGTTATATCATCTATATTTTAAAAAAAATTCGGGATAAATTTCCTACATTCTGATTATAGTCTAGTAGACTGTACTTAAAATTATTAGCTTGAATTTTAGATATTACATGCAATAAAATTGATATTTCTTTTCAATTATTTTATATTCTATTTAATTTTAGTCAAAAAAATACAGTAATTCAAATCATTATTGAAGTTATAGTCTATACTGCTAAAGCAGTTAAAACTAGAAAAAAATATTCATAAAATTTTATTTATTTTATTTATTTTTTTGCATTAATTTTTTTATATTGAGGTGTTTATATATATATAGACACATTATACAAAATTATTGAATATACTTCTAATTTTCTTTTAATATTAAATGTTATAAATCAAATAATATTTCAATTAAATTTTAGTAATTTATAATCTGTATATTGAGAAGTAGTCTCCGTATAAATTTCGAAATTTTACTTTATAATTTAGCAATAAAAATTTCGCAGCGCGATTTTAGGAAAAAATAAAACAACTTTAAGCAATTTCCAGTCAAAAATGCAATGTTTACTATAATTATTTTATAATTGTTTATCTTTTGAAACTTCCCCGACAATTTCGGCCTTTTCGTTTATTTAAAATATTTATTTGAATATTTTCCATTTTAAAAATTGTTCAACATATTTAATAACAGTAAATGACGGTTACCATCTGTCACGAATTGACCTCTTTCGTTTCCTGGATTTCGCAGCCACTTGCAATTTCAACTTTTAGATTATAAGCTTAATATAGGCAACATATAGTGGACTGCCTATTGTTTTCTCCCGGTTTAATTAGAAAGCTTTTTCTTTTATTTTGATCAAGGTTGCAATCTTTTTGGGTTTTTCACCGATGAGGCTGAACTCCCCATTTCCGCTAATTTTATATCTTGGTGTTCAATGACCTACTTCTGCCCGTTTATTTATTTATTTTTGACAGAAAGATAGATTCGTTTCGTGGATAATTAAAACACCATATCAATTATATATCATAATAAGCAAGCTATTATTTTAATTACATATTACTAAATATCTGAACAAAAAAAATTATATTAATATAATTTTTTTCCAATCTACGTACAAATTGAATCGATTTTCACGAACATCCAGAAGAAATACATATGTAGAATTCATAAATGCATACTAAATATGAAGATCTAGAAACATTTATATATTGTTTCTTCTTTTTAAAAAATATGATAACAATAGAAAAAAATCTGATTTTTCTCTATCGAGATAAGCATACAAATTATATGATATAAATTATAGTTTTCTCGATATTTCTTTTTATTATTTTTATAGATCCTTATAAAAATTTATCAGATGACTAGCTCCAAGTCATTTTTCAAGTTTATCAGACTTTAATTAAATTAAAACGTCTAATATATAATTACTTTCAAACATATCTTGGTATCTGACAGATGAGCAGTTTTTTAAAAGCATTCTTCAATAACTTCGAAAGATATTTTTTTGTTTTTTAGATACTTCTTTTCTGGATAAAACTTAAATGCTATAATTATCGTATTAAATTGTACCTTTTATAAGAAAGGATTAACGTGTTGACTTTTCACCGCCTGTCACAGTTAAGAACAAACTCTAATCTTCTATTTTTTTTATTTATTTTGTTTTCCGGAAAATACTCAAACTTGTACATGGTCAGGGTGTGTCCGTTTGTTTCGATACATGAAGTGTCTTTCATGAACCGAATCACGTTCATCTCTATTCATTGTTATGTAAAAATATTTGTGATGCGATCGGAGATCTCCAAGGATGTTTCTAACTTTGCTTAGCAATGACCTTGGTCTGCTTGTCGCTGAAGAAGGTCGCCATCTGTCATTATATTAACTATGGAAGTCTTATACAGAAAAATCCGGTTTTAATTTTCAAAATAATAAATTTTTCTTGCATTTAGAAAATTTGAAATTATTTTATTTTTTATTTTTGACTAATTAATTTTAATGATCAAAACCAGAACAAGAACTAAATTTCTTAAAGCAATCTATTAAATATTCTTATAAAAATTTTTCCCCATCTGTAAGTTTTAAATTTGAAATTTAAATGTTTTAAAATAAAATCAAACATTAGAAAGATTGAAACTATAATATATATTTTTACAAATTGTATTACAAAATCTTACATTGTACTGTTGATACCATTACAGAGATGAATTTGGGAAGTGGTTCTTTAAGTTCCTGTTCTGTAAAAAATCTCTCTCTTCTTGTCCCTGATTGAAACTTGATGATTTAAGTTCATATTTTAATGATAAAAATTTTATAGTTTGTAATAATAAAATACAAATTAATTTTTGATAAATTTTAAAAATTTTAATATATTATTCAAATGTAAAATTAATGAAGAAACAACAATAAAATTATTTAAAATATTTGTACCAGAAAAATCATAAAAATTAGTTTCGAAAGATTTATATCACTACATTATAAAAATCACGTTTTATATTGTTTTTTTAAAAACAATTTTTTTTGTTTAATATAACGCATTTTTTAATTCAATAAAATGCATTTTTTTTTTGTTTGATACAAAACATGTATTCATAAAATAAAACAAATTTTGAAAATCGAATAAATTATATAAAATTAGCTTGCATTGTATACAAGGACTTCCTGATGACGTTGTAAATGAAGACGATTGATAAGAAAGATTTAAAAAAGAGAATACAAAAACAGCAGTTCCGGACAGACAAGAATGAAGTTGGCGACCTTGACTGGATTACAGACAACATACATTTTAATAATTCTAACACGTGTGCCGACATCGTACAGGTGGATGTAAAAGTGTTTAGTTCGCTTTGAGCTTCATAAAATGCAATGAAATATTTGCAGTTCATAAAAATAAATTCATCGAGTTTAATTCAGATTCGATAAAATAAAATTATCTAAACATTCTTAGACATATTAAATATAAATATATATTTATATTTATTTATTATTGCATTAACTACAGTTTTTCCGTTTTTAAGCATTTGTAAATATTTGTACAGTTCTCGAAACAATAGAATACTTATTCCTGAATTCATAGATAAAGGAAAAGTATACGGAATAATTAATAAAATTCATTATTTCCCCCCTGTTGTTATTTCGATTTTAAATAAGCTTTTTGACTTATCATCATCATCCCATTAGTTACTTATTTTATTTATTATTACTATTATTTTTTACCGGTTATGCCTATTAAGGTTGCCAGGTTATTAGGGCCAGTAACTTTTAGAAATATATTTTTCCCACTTCCGTCTCGAATTATGAAGCTGCAGGCAATTCCGTAAGCGGTATATCTCAACCACCATCGTATGTTGTTGCTCCTTTGTCCAGTTTTTACCTTGTTTGTAATTGTTCTAGAAAAAATTCAATATAGCGAATTTTTAATTTTATTAAATTTTTTTATTCCCACATAATATTCATTTGTCCGCATGTAAGTCGAGAAATTTCGGTAGTTTTCAAAATCAAAAAAATACTGGATCGACTTATATATACCAGTCATATCAGATTTTCACATATGGAGAAAAAAATTTGTATTGATAATTTACCCATAACAGTTTATAAAATAAACTCTTTTTAAAAATAATTTTCCTAATTATTTAATATTTTAAATTAATTGTGACTGACAGTTTTTTTATATAAAATTCATTAATAAAAATATTATGTTTATTTACTATGAAAATTAATTATAGATAAAATGGTTTTTGCATCTTTCACTCATTTTTTTATGTCAAAATATATGAATGGCTTGGGGCAATAGCATGTTATTCCACATGCAACTTCAACATAATTTATAAAATATACTACTTGCAATTTATGATTTATAGAATCACACGCTAAGTGAATGACTTCTTGATAGTCTAAGCATTGTTCCACTAAAATAAACTACAGTAATCCATGTTTATTATTTTGATTGAATTATAGAGTTTTTTTAAACATTAAGAAAACATAGAACATATAAAATATCTAAAACATTTAGTATGTTTTCTGTGTTTAATTTATTTAATTTTATGGCCTAATATATTATTGTTCAAGTCATTCATATAAAATCAATTATGTTCTCAAATAAGTTTTCTAATATCGGCTTATACACGGGTCAATACATTTTTTGACTTTTAGAAATACAAAACAGAATTCAATTTATATAAGAATATACAGAGTAGTTCTGTTTTTAGATAACTTACAAGTGCCACATTCAATTACAATAAAAATGAATTAATTATTTTCAAATAAGTACTTAACTTCTATATACTTAAACACAATTTGTTATTATTATTAATTTATTTTTTATTTAAGAATTTTTTCATATTTAATATTTAAAAATTAAATTATTACTCAATTAAATAATTAAAAATATATATCTCTTATAATTTTTAAAAATATGCATATAATAATGCTTTGTATGAAGCCATTTATCTAGATTAATCTTACTATTTTTACACTTTTTAATATGTTTTATAAAAATAATAACAAAACTTTTCAAATGCTACTTTCAAAAGAGTGTAATGACATGACAATCATTGCCAAAAAAGTTATTCATGGAGTTATAAATATAGGTTCGTACATTAAATGTGCTACAATTCTTGGCAAGTTGTTATTTTATTTTATAATTTTTCCCCCATTATAAATCTTCATTTATTCAGAAAAAACAAAATAAGTAATGGTTCTCAGTATGTTCACATCACTTTACAGCACGATCATTTTTCATAACCATAAAATTTTTAATTATTTCGTCACGGGTTGTCAAGAAATTTGTTACATAGCCAATTATCAAATGAATATCAGAATACTGTACAACATTCTTAATAAAATGTAAGTTAAGTCTATCATTAAAATATCCTAATGATTGTTTTTTTAATAAGTAAAATAACTGGAATGTTTCCAGTGACTTTTATAAATGAAAAAGTTGCTTGAAGCTTTAAGAAAATATTTATTTAACATACTATTTATATTTTTTAAATCGATAGATGGCGCTAACATTCTCAACTGTTAATTCGTGTTGTAATCGATGCATTCTGCATTCACCGCATCGATTTCAATGGATAAATAAATAAATAAAAATGCATTTAACTTTTTTAAATTATTGATTATTTATGATTTATTCAATTAACATTCCAATATAAAATTATATTTTTATTTTTCCTTGCAATTTTACGAGTTTGGTGCATTTTTAACGTAATTGTGAAATGATGTTTTTTTTCCTTCTCTCTTTTTCCGTTCAAAATACGGAATAACTAAACAGAAACGTCGTTATAAAATAGTAAAACTGAAATCGTAGTACCAGAAAATAAACGAAAATATTCTTTAGATAAAAAGTAAAGAAATTTAGTTCTGTAAATTGGCAGCTGGATGTACTGTATACAGATATAGGCCTATAGGCCTACATACATGCTTCGTTTCACACGAATGAAATCCTTAGAATAGTGAGTTCATTCAGAAAAAAAAATGTTAAAATGCATAACGGAATGAAACGAACTCTAAGTACTTTAACTATAAAAAGTCTCTTTTGTTGCTAAAATTGCTAGTTCCTAATTTCGCATCTGTTTCCTCTACAGAATTATCTGTTATTGCAAAACGAACCGTCTGTGTTGTTAAACTTTATTATTATTTTTTTTAAATTTTATTGATGAAATAATAAACAGAAAAAATATGAAATTTCAAATATATATATATAGCATATTATTATTACTACGCATAAATATTTATTATTGTTCACGATATATTTTTATAGGAATGAAAACGTTGTACAATGTTAATAATGTAATTTCTAAAAAATTATATCAACATGATGTTATTTTCGCTGGTAAAAACATAAAATCAAATTTTATTCACACTTATTTTTATCTAAATATCTGTTTGATATATAGTAGCACAATATATTTTGCTACTGTTCCTTTCGCGCTTATAAAATTTAAAATTCTTTAACCACTTGCGAGTTTTAAATATATTTTTTTAAATTAAAATATTACTAAACTTTTACGAATAATAAAAACTTTTACGAATAAAAATATTAGACTTAAATATAAGTTACTCGCATTAAAATTTTTTAAAATGTAAAACATAATTATAAGTTTTTAAATATATAAAAGTAGTCGTTTATTGTCAATACTTTTTTTTTTTATTTGGAGCTGCCGCTATCGATTATTTCCTCTCTTATTTAAATTATTTATAAGGAAGTATGCCAAAGTAGCGATAATTTACGAGGAAAACTTTATCTAAATGATTGGATACTAACTTAACAACAAAGACAGTCTTGTGGATAATTTTTCACTGGAGGTAGGATATGCAAGTGTCTTTTACATTTGCACTACTTTCGGATGCATGCCATAGCTATGACAGTTAGATTACAAGGTCGCATTGAAACTACGTGCAGACTCACAGACTGTTCCTTTTGTCAAGGTTTTGAAGAACTGTCTTTTGTCGTTTCTTTTTTTTCTTTTTTTGTAATGAGTTATATAGCACATTTGCTTATTCCTTTAAATCTCTTTAATAGTGTCGCCGAAACTCTATCGCAATTTTTTAAAAATCTTTTTTATGACCAGTCGAAACATTTCTTTAAAGTAATAAAACTCAACCGGTTAACTAATGAAATATAATATTTAATTTACAATTCTGTATATGTATAAATATATATTTTTTGTTGTTAATATGTTTTTTCCACATTCGTAGAGTTAATTTTAGAGTGAGGATATCCGTGTGAAACAGTGTAGTGAGTGAGTGACACGTGACCCGCCGGACGATAAATCTTCCAATTTTGTTTATCCGGAGATGGTCGCAGTAACCAGAATGCAAGTATATAAATAATGCCGAAAAACTGAAAAAAATTACTAAAATTCATATACATTGCTAAAAGTTTTACATTGTGAACTACCGCATTTTGAAAAGTCCTTGATTTCACTTTATGGGAATTTCATAAATATTTCATAAACTTACTCATGACTAAAAGAAATGGGAACTGTATTTGAGTTTATGACAACTTTTACATTAATTACTACAATATGTTGAGTCCCAGTTCTGCAAGGAGGTTAGTTTTAATACAATGTAACGCCTAAAATCCCGTCAGAATTTGTGTTTTATGTGCATTCCTTATCGTCGCGATACTTTTTAAAGAATGTTGTACAAACAAGTAGAATTCAAATCTTCTGTTCGCAAAAGAAAATTACCTTGAATAAAACAATAAGAACTGAAACTGGAACGATACTTTCACAAACAAAAAAGACATTTAACAATTTTTTTAAATCATGCTTAATATAAGCATGATTTAAAAAAAAAAAGCGATATATAGATATATTAATTATAAAATTAAAAGTTTTATGTTTATGTTTACAGTATGCATAAAATATTACAGATTCATTAAATTTTTGACTTGTTATAACTATAAACTTAATTTTTTTTAACATTTTACGTGTTGAAGATAAGATCATGTTAGCTACAAATCATGTAACCACATACAACTAAGAACAGAATGTGTTTGAAGAATAGATTAATCAGTTTTAATTTCCTGAATATTAATTATAATATTAAGTATCTCGTAAATTTATTCATTTAATACAATACTTTCTTTGTTTATTTTAAAATTTCTCTTCTAGTTCAACTTTTCTCTGTCTCCTGGTCCCGGAAACATCGAAGACAATAATTCAAACCATCTGTTTACGCAAAGTAATCTCTTAAATATTTTCTGTGGTTGTTTTCTTGTAAGATTCGACCTTATAAATTACAAAATATACGTCTCATTATAATCTACCTAAGGATTTTACTATTAAATGATTTTTATGATCAATATCAAACTAATAGTTTTAATTATTAGAAGTAATCTAACAATAAGCCCATATTCAGACGGCATTGAAATACATTCTGTTACATAATAAAACAGCGTGAAAAATATTAATGAATTTAATTGCTTGAAAACTGTCATAATCTATAAAATTATAGAATAGGTCTATATGTTTTGCAATTTCTGTGCATTTCTTTTAAAATTAAGAAATATACCAGAAGATAACATAGATAATACGCAAAAAACAGGATTTCTGAATTGGATTTCATATCATCCATTATCCCTCATTAAAATATTATCATTGTAATTAATGTTCTAATTAAATTTTTATAAAATATGTCATAATCTTTTTGTTATAACACAAGTTAAAATATAATTTTTAGCCAATTATCTAAAACCATTATATAAGTATTAATGATTTTTTTAATTATAATTTATGAAAAAAAATTATTTCGTCATAATTGCGTTCAAATAAAAAAAAAACGATTATTATTTTCTTTTAAGTATTTTCAAGTATTTTTATTCTTCGACGTGTATAATTTCTAGTTCGAGTTATGCATAAAGTGTTATACTCTATTGTTGGAGAAGACATGTAAACATAGCTTTTTATCAATGTTGGGCGTATAAAATATGATATTTACATAATTTATAAATGCTAATGTAACATAATAACGCAGCATTATTTACGATGTTAAAGTAGGTAATTTATGTAAGTTATACGTTATTAGTAAAATATAATTGGAGCTATTTAAAATCGAAAATTATCTGTTGCGTTATCACGAACGTTTCTTGTAACTTTGTAAGTTAAGTTTATATGTTTAAAAGAGTGTAAAAAACCTCTTTTAAATGTAGAATGGTATAATATATAATACTTTACGTTAATAGTGTATATTAATATATTTAATATTGCTATTTAAATATTAATTTAAAACAAGAGAATATAGGCCTATATAGTTTTTTAAGTAAAGTTCTGTCTAGTTAATTGAATCTTACGTCCATGATGAATGCAGAGTAAGAACTAAAGAATTAATTAGAGACATTCATATTTTAATTTGACATTTATTTAAATATGAAAAGAATCGGTCTAAATGAGGAAATTTGAATTTGAGATGTGTCCCGAGATAACTACCTCCCCTATAAGGTAGGAACAATTGTTTCAAGGTTGTCTAGTTATCTTATGTGGGAAGGCTGAAAAAAGGTGTCGACTATTACAATACAGACCTAGTTATTCAATTCGTTAATCGGATACATAAAATGAGTCACACCCAACGTATTAATTCAGAATTCTTTAAAACAAACTGTTTTGAAAGTGCTGAACAAGACTAATGATCTTTTACATAAGTAATAATATCCGTGTTAAAAAGTTTCACTATTCATCTATTAATTTTAACATTGATAAAGAAACTTTCTAATGTTTCTTTACTGGTGTAGAGTCTCTTCTTTTTAGCATATTATAGCAAAAAACATTAATTAATTATGATATTCTCGATATGTATAGAAAATAAATTTAACATCGTATTGTGTTTAATTTATGCGAAAATTACATAAATATTTTGCAGTTTAATGTGTATATTTTAAGTTACGCTAATAAATTTTGCTTTTAATGCATGATTTTTGGGAAAGTTTAACATTCTGTAAAATGGCTTGTGCTTTTTTAGGAGGGAACTGTTTAAGTAAATAAATAACTAGAGTTAATTCTGCCGAAGTATTTATTTATCTAACCAGTGTAATATTTCATAATTTAGTAATTATAAAATAATTTTTCCATTTTAATGTACTACATAGGCTATATTTATACGCATTGTAATCAGAGCGAAACACGAGTACAGCAGCAAACATCTCAATTAAAATGTATCGTTAAAACGTAACAAATCCGAAATAAGCTTTAATTAAAGATCATTTATCTTTTTTCTTCCCTGGCACAAAGACTTGTCTGGAGTTAGTTAGGTGGGTTATGGATCATAACTTTATTTATGGCATTCCTTTCGATCGTTTCGAACTGATTTCAGTTGTCACGTCGTCCTTGTTGACTTGGTTGTCAAGTCGTCTACGATTTCCAATCGGTGTGAAAAGTGAAGAAGGAAAGTATAGTCAGAAAAAAAAGAAAAAAAATGCATATTTGCACGAAAAAGTAGGTCAGGAATTGGCCAGACAGCCGTTTGACAGGTGGTAGCCTTTCTGGGCGTTTACTTGCTTTCAGAAGGGCAAGGTAGCAAATTTCTTCCTCTCCCTTTTTAAACTAGTTCTCAATCTTTCACTTGATGGGCGTTCTTGATATGTACTCGCTCGATTCAGAAGCGACTGAGAATATAATTATCTGGGATTTTATTCATCCTATTGTCCTCAGGTGATTCATCCCAAAATATAGAAACCTGATCGACAGTAACCTTCATTGAAGATAATAAAATATCAACAAATGATTATATTTAAACCAACAGTAGTTTTTATTCTATAGATCTTGAAATTATCTAGGCAATATATTTAAAAACACTTATTAACATATCCATAACATGCAATATTAAGAAAAATTATAGATATAAAAAAATAAATTAAACATTTAGATATAATAAAAATGAATGATAAAAGTTTGAAACTGTTTAAATAATTTTTTTTTTTTTTTTTTGACTCTAAAGAACTGTTTTTAAAATCGAAACTGGTACGTGTTATATGCACTGTACTGGTTTCTTTAAGAAAATAAGAAATCGCAAGACAAGTTATCTTTTAAAATATCTCTTTAAAAATTAAAAACAACATCGTAAAAATCATTCTTATGATTCTGTTTTGAAAGAGATTAGGACGAAGGCGTGGAGAATCCAAAAAAAAAGAAGTATAGAGAGAGAGAGAGAAATTTGGGTCAAAATGACGACTAAAAAATTCAATCAACCACTCTCACATACTGAAATTATTTCCTCGTTGCCGTCTGTAGGTTTATATAGAGGGAAAAATATGACAACCTAGAAAATTCTCTAGTTTCTTCATTTAGTATTTACTTCTGTTTTTTCAATTGAGTTAAAAATTTTGTTAACTCAATTACTGCATCAATAAATTTTAAATGCTAAAGTATCTAGGCATTAGCGTAAAACAAATAACTTTAAGTAGAGAATATTCTGTACACTAGCAGCAAGTATAATTTTATGAAAAGATCGATAAAATTCGAAATTAAATACATTTTATTAAAATCTAAGTTTACTTTATGTGTTTCAATGAACTTCATTAAAGTCACTAACTTTGACTACACCCTGTTTTATTTATCAGTTTTGTTTTCAATTCATAAGGTTATCTTGTAAATGTATATCGCCAGTTTGGACTTTCCACGTACTGAATGATTATTATCAATTTTTTTTTTAATTACAAACAACTTATATATACACATATTTGAGTAAAATTACATAAATATCTATAATTTATTGAATTACCGAACGAATATAATAATTCTTAAGAAAAAAAATATATATATATATATATTATTTATTTTTGTTCATCAAGAATATATATGAACATTTAGTGTATATATTTTATATTATAAAATATCGAATTTTCTTACAGATGCGTATATTTTGTAAACTAGATCTGTCTTAAAATATGCAAATTGCAAATAAAACAGACAAGTGTGCACAATTTCCAGCATATTGATTCCAGTCAAACGAGTGATATCTCGCATTACAAATACCTTATCCAACCTTTCCACAGTAGTGCACAACAAACAAACTAGATCATGTCCTTGACAGAGGCAGGTATCCTTTACGGACTAGTAATTCAGCAACGCCTCTTTCATTCCCATAAGGAACATAAAAATGGTTAAATGGTAAAAATGGTTATATATATATTACGTACAATTATACGTTCGCTAACTTAACTGGGTTGTTTTTTAGTCTTCACACAGTAATATATAAATATATATAATAATAATCTTTATAAAAAAAATTTATATTCTGGTGATTATAAATTTCCTTTCGGTGCAGAAATTTTTTATAGTGTCTCTGCAAGTTTTTCTCATTTATCATCCATTCTACTTACCCATTTTGCAGGACTTCTAGTTTTTATCACCGGCCCACGCCATTTTATGATTAATGCTAACTTTGGTTCTTTATTTTAAATGTTCATGTTATATAAGTTGAAAATTTATTTTGTGGTATACAATAAAACGATTAATTATTTTTAAACAAGAGCTAACGAACTTGAATGCTTTCTTATATAACACATGTAGACCTAATTATTTCTACAAATTCTCAAGCTTAAAATTTAGATAATAGTAATTATTTTTTTAAAGTTATCGTAGAAGAAAGAGAATATTTATTATTTTGTAACATTCATTATATTTTATAAAGTGAGAAAAATGAAGATATAAATTCTAACGAGTATCATAAATGAATAAATTTTTCTATCGCAACTGAATATTTTCCGTCATTCGAAAAAATTTACGGATTAATTTTCTATAAAATAACTTTAATAAATGATTAATTTAATATTTATAGTAATCAAAAAGATAAAATTATTATTATTATTATTATTATTAATTAGAAAAATCACATTGCTATAAAAATATTAGGGTGTCATGCTATTAGAATGTGAATGACATTATTATTTACGAATATCGTGACAATAATTACAAATTCAGAAACATTTTATTTTTAAAATTACCATAAATAAATTAATCATACCTTTATTACCATACATATGAGCAATTATTTTGTATATTTTTGTTAATTTTTTATACATTAATACAAATATTAAAACAGTGTACATATGGAAAAGAGGAAAGAATTGTTTGCAAATTTGCATAACCGACCTGTTATTTTCAGTTCTAAATATATCTAAGGTGATAAGATCAGTTTAAAATATACATATATGACATATCCAAATAGGAATTTAGTCGTGTTCATATTAAGATGTTCTCTATACTTTTTTCTAAACAGAAAAATCAAATTACGAGATTGATGTGATACTTTAATCTGCATAAATTAATCTTATTGTACTCACGCACCGAATCGTATTATAGTGAAGTATATGAAGCGGATATATAATAATAGAAAGACTTCACGATTTATTCCTTTTTTTTACGTCATAATTTATTTGCAACTTAGTAACTCGTCATCCTTGAATAAAGAAAAATCACGTTCCGATCTGGAGCCAATTAAGCCCTATATCTCTTTTATTATTTTAGCATAAAGTGGATAATTATGAAACATTATTTTTTTATTTAAATAAAATTTATAGAGCAGAGACATTTCTCTGGAAATCGATAAACCTGTTCACTATTTTTTGTTATAAAAAAATTTCTTGTCGTTTTAATAATTCTTTTTCTTATATTTAATGTTTGTATCTTGTATTTTTAACAAGACGATAACAATGTGAAGAAATATTTAATTTATCCATTATTTACGGTAATTATCAAATTTTTATAGTTAAGAGTAAAAATTACGAAAGGAAACGCGAAATTCTATTAGTGCAAAGACACTAAGCAAATCTGTATTAGTTCTGGAGATGCATTTATATGCATAATTTTCATCTATTTATTTATTAACTGTACGGTGTAAATATGGCGAAAAGCATTTGAAGATCGCATTCTAGCGTGATTAACTAACGTATCTTATGCTTTGCCTCATTGGCTCGAAGCTGCTGTACATAATTTATCAGAAGACAAGGTTAATGATTCAGCCGGATGGAAAGCATTACAAATTAAATAGATAGTCAATGTGTGTTCTCGATGAAATATCCTGTCAATTGCGTAATTTTTCTTTTATGTTAAACATTTTTTATGACCATTTTTTTAAAGATAAATTTGATATATTTTTTTTTTCTGATTGCAAATTTCTGTTTACTGGAATAACGGGAAATGTTTAATAAGCGATTCGAAACGAAAAACATTATTAGCATTAAAATCGAAGTATGCTTACTGCTGAGAGCATAGACCTCAAATAATCGCAAGAACTAGTACTAGACGTCCTTGGCTTCCTTACAATCGTCCTTGCTCGCAAAAAGGATTGTTACGAGTGCTGGACAGTTGACCTCGCTCTGTACTGTTATGATGTATGCACTCACAATATTGCCATATCCGTTATCGTGTAATGCGCTAGAATTAAACGATGCGAACATACATCACGAATATATATTGTATCTATAACGATATCGAGAAGCGTGACAGTACGTGATGACAAATGAGCTGTTTTGATCATTGCTTTAAATAACGGAAGCTGCACACGTGAATTGCTCGCAAGTGTTGATGTTAATTCCTGACAGAATTCTCGTAACGTTAAAACATGCTTCGTGAAGGTCTTGCACCAGGAAACATTTTTTTAGTTTCATCGAACATCATAATAAGCCGTTTTTAGAACTATTAATAGAGTACAAACTTGCAGAATTAAATCACGTTGCATGACTAACTCGAATAAGCAATCCAAAAGAAATACAGTATATATATATATATATATATATATATATATATATAGTCCCTTTTCCTATGTTCGAAATGCCATTATGTGCAAAATAAATGGCAATCATTAATCATACAGAACTGCTTTATCCTGTTTAGATAATAATGAGATGTTTTCGGTATATTTACTTCGCCATATCAAGTTGCTATAACCTTTATTTCTAAGCTTTGCAATTAATTTATATAACACGATAAATTAATTAAAGAAAATGCAGTAATAAATCGCAGTTATTATTAAATTAAACCAAAGCAATATAAAAAAAAAGATATATTAAAATTTTAAACATATTTAAATAAAATATTATATGCAAAAATACTGAAAGAGAATAAAATTTAAAAAATTGCTTAAATATTTTTTAAAATAAAAAAATACTTACAAATCGATTTTTAATGTTTTAATGTTTAAAAAAATATTGCATTTTTTGTTTAAGATCAATTAATGCAATAAAATGAGGATGGAGTTATATAAATATGTAAAGCATTAAACTTATAAATAATTAAAGCATCAAAACTGAATTTCTATCTTAAAACTACTAGAGAAAATCGTTCGCTATATAGATTATGAATTATTTAATGCTTATTTAATAATTAAATTTTGAAAAGGTCTCACAAAACATATTTTTTTCATAAAAGTTATGTTTTATTACGTATTGCACAAAGTAAATATAGTATTCTGAAATTTATTAGATAATTTATTAGAATTAATATATAAAGCAATCCTGATATAGAGTAATCGTTAAAATCTATATTAATAGATTTAGAAAGATTTGTTCAGTCGATTCTTCCATAATTCAAAGAATGTTTATTTTTAATGAAGGATATTAAATCTGCTAGAAGTATCTAATTTCAAGAAAGTGATATCTCAGTCAACAGCTTATAACTTCCATAGAAATTTAATGTTTTGATTTCTTTCTTCTTCTTTTTTTACACACGCGATATCTGAGTGTCTCCATAAATTTTAAATTAATAATTTATATTAAAATTCTGATTACACTTTCCAATTATTTATGTATTTACTTTGGTTCCTAAACGTAAAATAAAAAATCGAAATTATATTATTAGAGGATTAAAAAAAAGAAAAAAACGTAAAATGCGAACTCGAAGCGGGAGAAAATAAACTATGCTTAGTAAAAAAAGTGAAGTTCTTCAAGCTGATACGCCATTTATTTTAATTATGTTATTCTAAAGATGACAGCTGTGATTCCTTTCTTTGATGAGAAGAAGGATGGACGATTTAATTTTGTTTATCCATCCATTTAATGCAAACTCCTGCTCGATGTGAATAAACATTTTTCTATCCAGAAATTTGTTCGTGACGATGGAGAAAAAAAAAATAGATCTTTCAACTGTGACCATTTCTCCGGTTAAAATAATAAAATATTTTAGTAGAAAGGAATTTGTTCCAGGTAACGATGAGTATTGCGTGGGAATGAGTTTATAATGCAGGTGTCGATGTGTTTATGAGTTTCGTCGTTCACAAAAGCTAAACATAAAACGAACAAGATAAAAATCAGTTTATTACACATAATAGATTTACGTGAACGAAAATCCGTAATAAGTCATGAAGCAAATTTATAATAATAACGTTTTTTTTTCTTCACGAAAGCATTCAAGATCGTAATGGCCGATTTAGTTTTACCAACTTTCCATTGAGAATAATATCCTGTCTTTCGTTCTGTGCATTAAATATTAATATTTATAAAATAATAATAATGTTGGATGTCATAAAAATTTATGAGGGAATTTCGATAATATAAAAAAAAAAAATTCTAAATAATCAGCGAAACACGAAATTGCATCGCTGGTTAGTAGAATAATTGAGAGACGTGATGATGTATATATAAAACGAGCAATAACTAGGTCAACACATAGGATTAAATTAAAGCCTTGATAAAATATCTAATAAAATTTAGAATAATTGAGTTGAGATGTTTATATAAAATTAAAATAAAAATAAAATTTTAAAAACATTTTGATATTTTCGTATCAATCGATCTGAATACAAACATGAAAAAATACTGTATATATATATTTTTTAAATTCAAAATTTTCGTTAAACTTGGAACTGGCATTAAATAATTTATATATAAATTAATATATATTTAATATGTAAATGATAATTTAATAAAAATATAAGTGAAAAGATTGTTTATGACTTTCGTTAAAATGTGTGTGTGTGATGTGTGATGATGATAAATAGGGCGAGTCTGAATTTTCTTCCGCTAAAATATTTGGGACGAATATAGAAGTGTAAAAGTCGAGTTACTTTTAGACTCTTATACACATTATGAATATAAAAATATAAAAATAATTTGTTTAAAAATGTCCTCATTTAGAGAAAATAGCCTCGAAATATAAAAACATCAATGGGTGAAGCAACTGTACACTTGTTTTTTAAAAGCTAAAAAAGTTATTCAAAACGATGTAAAATGGGGATTTACATTAACTTAACTCTCACAATATATTCAGAGAAATTTAAAATTCGATGAACATTGTGGATATACATGATATTATGTCGTTCAAACAGCCACTCATACCACAGCAATGGGATAACAGTATGGAAACAATTTTTCTACTTTAATTTTAAGTAAATGAAAAAGCATTAGAAGTTAATAAATGATGTCTTCATGATTAGTTATCATAAAATTATAAAAATCTTACCAAAATATGTAAGTTACATGATATACATATAATCTGATCTACATTTATATCTATATATACAACATATATAAATATTTAAATTGTGTATTACAGTTTTTGTTCCTGTTTTGCTTAATTAATATCAAATAATTCTTTAAAATAATTATTACATAATTTAGGTTATAAATTTCAACAAGGAAGAACAGCATTTGTAAAACAGAATACTAAATTTCTTGTTTTTTTTTTCATAGATGTCATTACTATTTATAAATGTTTATTTCTATTAAGTTAAAATTGATTAAAATTAATTGATCACTCAAAAAGACTAACAAGTTCATTCATGCCAAAATTCGTCCAAATTTGAAAAAAATTGTACTTTTCTTCGAATGAGTTCATTAGTAAATTCTATACTAAGTATATTCGATTAAAAATAATAACCTTGTTAAGTCATTTAGTATTAGTAACATGGATTCCGAACAGATGGCGCTAAACGGAGAAATTATTTATAATTATTTCTTGTATAATGAAATATTGTACTTTAAGTTACAGAGAATAAATAAAAATCGATTTTATGTAGAAAGTTTCATTGACTTTCAAATATTATGCTACGCAGATAGAAATGGTCACATCCTTTATCCTATAAAAACATCCATTAATTATTATTAAATAGTAATAGTATACATAAGTATTATCGTTATTTTTGTAATATTGGGAATGGTATCGTTACTTATACAATTTACAATATTTTATCCAAAAATTTCAACATAATAATTGAAAGCAGTTGTTAACCTCAAGAAGAGAAACCATAAAAATAAGGATTCAAAAATATTTCGATGATGCTGCAGCTTATTCTCGAAATGTTAAGTTCGACAACTTAATAATAATAACCAAACTCTCGATATCGAACGTAACTTTAATGATTATTTGAATATTTATTTGAATAAATTAAATTTAAAATTTTCAACGGTAAATCTTTAGAGATTACCACACAGGAGATTTGTGGAGAAAGATGCTGATGTTGCAAAACACTTTTTGAGTAAACACCACTTTGCAAAATTAGACAAGCACCGTACTAATCTCTCACGGTAATGTGTAAGCATTAAGAATGAATATGTTACGAGTAACGACGGCTCAGTAACCATTATCAATGATAAATATGTTTAGTAACTTAGTTAGCAATCGATATAATCATTGTGCAAATATATTTAAACTACTGTATTAAATTTTAAACTAGCTTAAATCTATTTAAATCATAAATGATTATACCTACCTAATGAGAGATTTCAATTATTTCTTTAGCCATAATTGTTTGTACCGTAAGTGGCCATTGTACTGTATACAATGAACACTTTAGAAGGTTACTTTCCTTCTCTTTCATCTAATCTGAAAAGGCATGCCCAAAGTAATTTATCAGACACTTTCGAGAATTTTTATCAAGGTTAAGTTCATCGTAATGACTTATTGTCGAAACAAACCACAAGAAAAGAAGCTTCCAAATTGTTATATGGGAAGGTCATTTCATTATTATTATTATTTTTTCTTCATTATACTATCAAGACCTTCTACGAGGATATAATTTATGATCAACGTGAATATATATCTTTCATGGGAGAATTCGCGCTGTATACAGAACTATAGACAGCAAAAAATCGAATAATAATAATAATAATAATAAATATTCCAAGTTTTTAATGAATAATTAATGTCGAACCGAGTTATTTTGAGATCTTCAATGTGCCATTTCGTTTAATAATTCAGAAACTTCTCGTTTTTTTTTTTTTTTTCTTCAATGGAGTACAAGGAGAAATTCAAAAGCAAGATCTTCCAAGATAAAATTTATAATTTTAAATGCTGTTTTTTTCTCTCTTTCTCTCTCTCTCTCTCTTTACAATCGAATTTCTTTCGACCTGACTTATTCTAGTGTAGATAAGCAAACTGGAATAACGAGAAATAAGATATCTAGAGAAATTTACCTGATTAAAGAAAAACGTTTGTAAAATGCAATTTTTAAAATAAAATAATGAATATACTCGGGAATATATCTGAAAAAAATTAGAAATATTTTCAGTTATCAGCATATTTCATAATAATAAAAAAAATTGTTTTACTGATTTCGTAAGGTTGGCGTTTAGAGAAAAATATTTTCACGCAATTCTTTTAAATCTATTTTTCTTTTTTTTTAATATATATATGTGTGTGTGTGTGTGTGTGTATTAAAATTATACATGCCAATAAAATTTTTAAAACTTTTATTTTTATGAAAACAGTTCCTTTAAAACAAAACTGGGGTAGTTCACTTAAAAACTTAAATTGCATATACATTGCTCTATTTTCTTACGATTTTTAACACCTTATATGATGAAAAATATCGGAATATTTCTTGTAAACAGATTGAGAAATATTATTCCGATCGAAAGAAACGGATCGAATGAAAGCTTTTGAAAACGCCGCCATTATGGAATTCCATAAGAACCTAACAACCTCTAATAATCATGCAGTAAAGAAAGGACACAAACTCCACCTCTCGACAAGGTGGTAGCATATTTTCGTCCTTCGTTGACCGGTCTACGATCACGTGAACTATGTCACTCGATCTCGTGTAGCAGTGACCTTTGAAATCTGGTATAAACTTGGCTCGTTTCCTTCAGATATTTTACCATACACTACGTGGTACATATTGGATATTTGTGACTGTACTTGTTTACCTTTAACGTTTTTTTTCTTAACAAGCTGATAAAAGGTAGTTTGGGTGCCAAATCCCTTCGAGCAAAGTTAGACAAGTATGTTTAGATTTTATTTATTGTTTGCTTCTTAAAATTCCAAACGGTAATGACTGCTGAAATTTTAGACCTACTTTTTTATGCTCCGATGACTCTGA
Source organism: Androctonus mauritanicus (assembly GCA_011317285.2). NCBI lineage: Eukaryota > Metazoa > Arthropoda > Arachnida > Scorpiones > Buthidae > Androctonus > Androctonus mauritanicus. The sequence goes on along the minus strand of WUQG02315371.1, from coordinate 21,792 downwards.
TTTTTCTTACACGAAGTTATATAAATTCAGCATTATAAGATAAATAAAAATAAATCTCTAAAATTCGTTTTTAATTTTTTTACATCGCCATATATAAAGTTATCCGGAAATCCATAACATATTCGCGCTTCAAAGCGCAGAAAAATTTATTTGAATGATATTTTTCCATTAATGTTTGCAATTCTTTTGGCATTTTATACAAATTCAATCATTCAAAATATGATTATCGATATTTTACCCCCGAAAATACATTTATTTTCCGAATTTCCACTTAATTTTGCAGAGTTTTCGCGGATTATCGCTGAAATTAATCAATCGACAATAAAATAAATGCGAATTGACCTATTTTGCTTTAATAATAATTTTATTATTATCAACATCACGGTGAAGAGTTCTAAAATTGTATTAATGTCAGGAAAAGTGTAATTAAATTTCTTTATTCGTAAACATAATTCTTATTCCAAACGCATGAAACAAGATCATCTGCCAATAACCTTTCATACGTGTATGCGGTCAGAAGACCCAATATAGAAATCAAAGTATAAGTAAATTTAGAATAACGTGCAAAATACGATAAGAAAACAATAGATAGAAAGAAGAGCAACAACATAATAGAGAACGAGAATGGCCTGATGAGATGATTCGATAGAAGTAAGGATAAACTGGTTAGAGGTGTTAGACTACACGTTTCTTGTTTCGACGATTTGGAGTTACGTAATGAATTCTGGTGATTAATATTAGAGAAAAAAAATAATAATTTTATTTATAATCTCGATAATATTCAGCAATAAGATAAATTTTCTTATATGTTACATTACTGCCAAGTTGTTCGAGTTATGTAGGCGATTATGCCAACTGAAACATATTTTTGTGGAATGGTGCATGTCTGTAAGGAAAAATATTTTGTTTTTTTTATGAGAAAAATAAATAAAATTTGTTTGGATGAAAACAATAACATTAAACCTATTCGATTAAAACAAGGAAAATTGAAAGGAAAAGCTTTATGTCAAAAGGAATAAAAAAGTAAATCTTTAAGAATTAGATTAGTATAACGCGAATGTAGAGAAATTTCTATTTTGGATAACAAGGAATAGGATAAAATTTATCACTAGATCAAAAAATATATATATCTATATATTGTTTATATTATATGCAGTCGAGAAAAACCATAAATATTATAATTATCGTGAAAACATAAAAAGTTATTGAAAACAATAAAATAACCGTTACAGATTTAAAAAAAAATTAAATAATTTTACAAATTAAACCGAGTAAGTGTATTTATTTATATAATCTTGTTTCCTGCTATTTAATTTTCTTGTACTTGTATTTACGGTAATTATATTTATCTTAATTAAATTTTTATAACTATTTCTATTCAGAACAATATTTTAACAGAAAGAAAAGTATACGAATAATTTAAATGCATAAAATATCTTAAACGAATAAGGTAAACATAAAATTAAAAGATAACTTAGTTGAATTCTTCGAAACATTATGTAGGAGTGGGTTTATGCTAACTTATGCTTTTGATAATTCTTCAGACTAAACAAAATGTGATGTTTATTAAACCATATAAACTTTATTCTATAATGTATATTAAATATATATAAATTATCAGTTTAAATTTAATGATTTAATGCTATAAACAGGAATTATTTCGACTACTATAGCCATGTTAATGTTATTAAATGACAATTTTTGTCCACGTGAATGAATAACGTAATCATTGAGTTGGAAGATAAGCTTTCCTTGTTTTAAATAAACAAAAATTCAGTGAATGGATTTTAAAAATTAACATTTGAAGAATTGAAGTAACTATAAAGCTATGCACACACTGTATGGCCATTTAACTTAAGAAAAGTTTTTCAAAATATTCATTCATTATAACATTTGAAATTTATTGAGTCTATACTACAGTTGTTGTTCCTAAGTCTACACTAACTGAGCAAACAATTTTGTGTGAAAGTCCTAACTAATAATAAGTTTCTTTAATGGCGTAATATTTACTCTGGTTTGTCCGAAATATTTGCATTGCAAAAGTGACGAAAAAAGTTTTGCACTTTATCCAATTTCATGTTTTTCCACTTCAAAAGCTAAAATAATAAAGCGTATATTGAGACTTTCATAACGAAAAAATGAGACTAGCTATCGATTAAATTGTACCTCAAGTTGAAAAATCTATATATTTTGTATCATTTTAACATTTTTCCAAGGTTTTCATTAAGCAATGTCACGTTTTTATAAAGGCGGATTTGATATTGTGTGAGAAAGAAGAAAGAGGTGTTTGAAAAAATAAAAAATCTTAATTTTGGATAAAACATGAACATTTTAATTTTTCATACTGAAAATAATAGTAACTTTTAATAGGCCTATATGTTTCGAAAACAAGCACACAAAAAAAGACATAAAATATTAAAACAGAAAAAAAAATATTTTATATAGAAGAAGAAGAAAGAATAGAATAAAATATTTAAAATATTAAATATTGTAAATATTTTTGAAAAGTTGATCAAATTTTGAAATATTTAAATATATCTATATATATCTTCAAAATTTTTTCCACTTCCCGACATCGCTGTTTTTCACGAATTACAACAAATATTCACGATGATAAAACTTTTCCTAGGTTTGAAATTAGAAAAAGCTAAAACTTATTTCTTAGATTTTTGGAAGTAAGATTGTTAAGATTTTTCTTGACAATTTATTTGCTGTTACTTATAAGAAAAAGCAATTTTCCTCTTAAAAAGAAAAAGAAAAAAGATTTCTTTGTGATGAGGTTATAAAGCTATACGCAGCATTTCGTGATAAAGAGGCAAATAAAGAATCGAAGTCCTAAAAATAGTACGACGTCATTTAAGGATGGCCTCAAGTTATGCTGTAATTCGAACAAAATCTTATTATTTTTACTTTTTTTTTAATTTTTAATGACATTTACAATTAAAGCAAAAAATAATAATATGTTTTAAATTATAGAGGAAGAGTTTTTCGGCAAAATAAGATGTCATTAGTTTGTTATATTTCATGTTCTACATGTCGTATAATACTTTAAAGATTTAACTGTTAACATAAATTTATTTTATTATAACTTTTTAAACTTTTTCTATAATCTCCTCATCATAATATACTACTTAAATTAAGTAATACGAATGATAAAAATAATTTAAAAAAGAAAATTCCATGAAAAAAATTTTTATCGCTCTAACAACATGCAGTTCTGTATGGAATAGCAGTAAAATTTTGACTACTGTTAACTAGTTTCGGCTTCAAAAAATATTAATAGCTGTATAAACTGACATTTCATCAAAATTATCATCATAAAATGCGTAAAGTACAATTAAAGAAAATTTTAAAATCTAGAAATGTTTTTCTAGCATTTCAGAATCATAAATATAATTCTATTATTTATTTTATACAATTCTACCAATTTTAAACAGAAGTATTGTAAAAAATAACTTATAAAATGTAAAAAAATAAAATTAAGACTGCATGGGATGCAACTGATTTGTAAGCAAATTTCGAAATGTATAAATCAGTATGGCAACTACAATTGTTTAGTACAAACTGAAGAATGAAGATAAAAATATTGAAAAACGTTATGCGGAGGACAAATTAAAAGAAAATGAAACTAAAGAATAACAAATTTCCTTTTTCTGAATGAAAAATATATTTAATTAAAATTGAAATTCAATTGCATTATTTTTTTAGCTGTTGTAATAAAACATGTTTTATAATGTTTGTAAGAGAATGAAGCAAATTTATAGGTCAAAATATTATATTTGTGGATAAAATAAAATTAATTTCTATACTTATTTATCATATAGATTCTTGCAGACAGAAAATATTCATTATTATTATTATTTTTTATTGCATTCTATAATAGAGTCTACAATTACATTTTTTGTAATAAAAGTCTTGAATGCTTATTAGAATTATTGTAAAAAAATAATAATTTAATAAAAGAAGAATAGAAATATATTATTCGTAATATTTTATTCTCTTTCAATTATTCATCAGTCGTTAAATAATGAAGTTAGAAAAATCTTTTAACTGATGCTTGATTTTTATATGCATGTTTAAGAAGAGAAAATATATTCACTTTGTACGAGTGACAGATCGATGAAAGAATAAATCTTTCAAATAGCTTATTGGACACTGTTTACCCGATAAAAAAAATAAGTACTAAATTTCAAAATAAAAATGGATAAAAATTGTTTGTCATTAAAAAATCAATCCTTTTTGGGAATCAAAAGAAGAAACTAGAACAGAAATATTGCATTACTCTATGCAGCAGCGTATCAGTGATCATATTATTCATGTATTAATATAATTTATCACGATATATTCTCCTGATAAACATTTAAATTTTTTATATTAATATAATAATAATATGATGAAAATATAACCATCTTCACCTACAACAACGGCAAAAGTTTTTTGTTTTCTTTTGCAAAACGAATCCTTTATACATTTTCTAGTCTCGAAGGAAGTTAAAAATAAAATTTTAGAACTTTTGCCTAGGTATTTTTAGATGCTACAACACTTCATTTCTTTATTTTTCGAGGTTTGGTATTATTTCCTGAAGCTATTTTAACATGCAGCGCAATGTTTCAATACTTCAGCTTGACAAATTGTTGTATCATCTTATAATTCCTTCAGGAATAATACAGAAATAGATTTCTTAAGAATTAATAAAAAATTCTTAATAGTGTAGAATGAATACACGAAAACTTCAATATTCTTCATATTAATTATTGAAATCTTCTTGGCGAATTTAAACTTGTTAGCATAAAATTGCTTCCATTCTTTCTGAATCATAGCTTTGGCAGGATAACAATAACTTATTTATTAAAGTTTGACAGATTGTAATATATCATATAAGATACATCAAAGGGAAGTTTCTCAATACTACAATTACGGCCACACCTTCTTTGCAAATTGATGGCTGACCTAAGTTGAAAACTATAGGAACCAACATTCGTCGAAGGAAATTTCTTTTGTTCTTCAATTACTTAATTCATCTGACAAAATCTCCATCAGATCAGTCAGAAAACATCTTTCTTCTGAGTTTCATTTTAAATGCAAGATCGAAAATAGTTCCTCGATACTTTCTATTATATTTTCGGATCACTTTTAAGTCTTCTTTGAACTCAATACGAGCTTTTAATTTTGGCATTTGTTCTCTCTCTTTCATTAAACTTATCGTCTAGCTCTATCCTCTTTCTTTCAAGTAAAAGTTGCAAGAATGATTGTCTAACCTATCTTCCAACTTTTTTTAAACAGGTCATCAATTTTCCCTTTCAACTTTTGCAGACAGGTCAGCCATATTCTCAGACTAGTCGTTAGTATTCAGTTATATAGCTTGTTAGACTGTCAGCCGCAAGTTATCTCAGTAATTCATTCATTCTTCTTTTTTTTACCGGCAATAAACAATTCAGTTTTCCCAAAGCATTCTTTTCATTTTTTAACAAACAACTGATTCATCACATACAATGTAATAAACAAAAACAAGAGTTTAACAGAACTTCTGATCAAACTGAATTGCATTATGACTATGGTTCCTCTTCTAAAAGATCTATATTCTCGGTTGGATCCCATATTTCTCCTCCCGCTGCTTGGCACCCTCTTAGTGTTGATGTAACGGAAAGGGGGTCAATGGACCAAAAAAAGAAAGATTGCTGCAGGCAAGTATTGTTGAATATCCTTAACTCGAGGACCACCAAGGATGAAGAAAGGAACGTTTTCGCGTTATGCGATACAAAATATAAATGTAAAAATGGATAGTATGTTATAAAATCGAGTTTCTCACCAAATGCGATTCAGCCTAAGCTGAAGCATACTTACCTAACAACTAAAGAAAAATGTGGGCGCTCTCTTTAAAACTACTCTGCCTTTAGACAAACTACGGTATATGGGACTAACCTATTGTTATCCTACCTACACAAACATCATGACTGATATGAATATAACTTCAAAAGCGGGTCAAATGATACCATCCAGATTGGTATATTTCGCAGAATGAAGAGGTTAAATGTCATAACTCTTTGCTTTTTATCTGACATCATGGATCAAGGACGAGAATTGATATGACAACTTGTTTCTTTACACCGAATAGCGATAACATCTTGAATACTATTTTACTAGAAATAATTAATCAACGTTTATTTACAGTAGCTCACATGTAACGATGTCTGAGACACCTTTAAAAAACGTTAAGATCAACAACAGTTGCTTTTGATTAATCATAAACCGAAAATTCCGTTTTAAAATTTCCATAAAATCCTACGAAAATTTAATTTAGTTGATTTTATATTTCGGTAAATAATTTTGTAATTAAAATTTTTAATAATATTAATCTCCGCTTTTAAAATTGAAATTTTCGTTGTAAGCGAAAATTAAACTTAAAAAAATTTAGTTTAATTTAAAATGTAATTTTAAAAATATCGAAGAAATATTTCTAACATTTATTATTTGCAAAAGTAAATTTTTAATATTTGATAGCATTATGTGAAAAAAATTCACGTCGTTAACTGTCGACAAGTTAGAAATAATAATTTTTATTTGTTCGTGTTGATTGACATTTATTTAACTGATTTCATCTAAATCATCAAAAAAATAAAATATAAAACGGTTGACTAACCTATTTATAAAGATTATCTTTTTTTATTTTTTGTTTTTTTCAGTGTAAAGTAAAAATCTCAAGTCAATAACATTTGCAAAAACTATTATCATAAATAATTTCGCATTCAACTTCGAGTGCGCTTAAGTAATAAATAAACTACTTAAGAGTGTTGCGAACTTATAATTGTTTTTTTATTATTATTTAGTTAATTAATTAAATTAAATGCATCGTTAAATTGATTAAAATTAGAGGAAAAAAACAATTATTGAAAACTTCTGTAGACTAATTATAGAACTGTTTGCGCTAATCGTAAGATTTTTAAAACCTTGTCTATAAAAGTGCAACCATAATTTTGTTTTTGTAAACATGACATGAATTAATACAGAACAAAAATAAATAAAAAAAAGGAAATTTTGATAAGTGATGGAAGATTACTAAATTAGCATTTGACACGGTGCTGTTCGAGTCAATGGCTTTTTATTCAATTACGGTATTGTACTTCTCGAGTCCTATTTACAAAAAATAAAGAAAAGGTTATTACACACAAAATTTTCGCTTTTAGTTATTAAAATATATAAATATTATTTTTTTTTTGTTTTGCTGTTAGCACTAAAATTTATTTCTGTATCTGCAACGTAAAAAAAAAAAAAAAAAAAAATTAAAATTTTGTAGTTTACTCCTCTTGCTTCCACATAACAAACAGGTTGAGCTCTTTAAATTGCAAAATGTGTTTAGTGTGATGTCTGGAATGACTAAAGAAAAAGTATTCCCCTTTAAGAACGTTTTACACTCGACTGCTTTATTCAAAAGTGTGAATGACATCTCGGACATTTGCTCATTACTTACACGCTTCACTGAGCATTATTCTATATGTGTTGTAAACGATAATTTCCTATTTTAGTTATGTTATTTTACAGCATTCAAAAACTTAACATAATTATTTATGTTGCTCTTATATCTAATCTAGTATGTATATATGTATATATATAATTTTTTTAGGGCATAGTTCTCAATGAGATTACTGTTCTGATTACAAAGAAGTGTTTAATGAATTATATATCACATAAGTATATAAATTCGCATACAAGTTTAGTAATGTTTATTTTCGCGATTTAGGTCTTCGCCTGTAGGTCTAATAAAAATCATATTTTACTACTGAATAATTATCCTATTGAAATTAAGTTTGAATTAGGTTAATCTCGACTAGGAATTTTTTTCTTCTTCACTTTTATTTGAAGTTCTTTCAATGCTACACAAACGGAAATTAAAATTCCGACGGTTTGCACAAGTAATATTTATATACGTTGTAAAACACATTGTACTTCGATCATTTAGGTGACGAAAGAGTAGAGTGATCACAATTAAAGTCTCTCCTGAAAACATTAAGGGGTTCTTTTAAGGAGCTAAAATCCGAGACCTAGTAAACAGACCTAAATCAGTAGGTCACTGGACTGGGGTACATATAAGGATCACTTGCACTATTTTCCTTGTTATTATACGCTTTGACTAGTCTGAATTATATTTTTCATACTTCTGAAAACTTAATTTAAACTGAGATATTCATTTTTTTTGTAATTAAATCCGTTAATATGTTATCCATTATCTATAGCAATTTTAATATTAAATTTTTAAATGTTACCGTTTATTATTAATAATAATAAATGGTAACACTTAAAAATTTAATATTACTCCCCTTCGATGCCGATTTTATTAAATTTTTAAGTGTTACCGTTTATTAATATTATTATATCATTTTAATTTTCCAAATCGTGCAGTAACTCACGTCACTTCTCAATAGAATGGAATTTTCTCATATGATTATGATGGAAATGCATGGATGATTAACAGCTGTCCACCTCTTAGTTTGTTGATGCCATTCACCATCACAATTCAGAATTTACAGCGAAACACGAAAACGTACGGATGTTTTTTGAATATAAAACAGTTTGTGATGTTTCTGTAAAACAAAAATCATACTCTCAAATACGATATTTTCTTATTAAATATATTAAAACTACATTAGTGACTGTTACAAAAAAAAACAATTTATTTTATATTCTATGAGATAATAAAAGCAAAAAATGGTAGTCTAGACAGGTATTTCATAATGAAGGTAACATAGCACCCAAGGGCGATACAAAGTTTTGCTGAAACACCTTATTTGTTTAGCTGTATCGATAATTACGTTCATAGTCTATAAGTGTAGGCTGAAAAAATATGGTTACTCTTCGGTTAGGCATGCATATGTGTGTTTGTAGAGAATTCATTCACAAATAAAAATGTCTAGATTACATAAATATAAAAATAGCATGATTAAATATAGTAAAAATTGATAAAATTCCATATTTTATATTAATAATTTTTATATATGTAAACGTATTTATTAAATAACTAATTATGATAAACGTAAAAAATTATTGTATAAATAATTACACTTCTTCGAACTATTTTGAAAATAATTTTTAAAAATAACAAAAACATTTTAAAAATACTAATGAGATATTTTATAATTTATCATCATATTTTTTTCTGATATAAATTCATACAAAAAATTGGCGAAAAGTAATTCAATTCTTTATAAAAATATTAAATATTTGATTAATAGAGTTCCAAAAAATGGCTACTCTCCCACTTTATTGTATTCATTTCACATTAATAATCTTTTAATTTAATCGAGATAAAAATTTTGTGTATATTTAAATTTTGGAATCAGTTTTCTAGCTATTTAATATTTGCACAAAATCATCTTAGCTCATTAGTGTTGTGAGAATTATCATTAGGATCACTCCTTTTTTTTCTTTTTTTTGACATTCTTTTCTTACCTATTTATGAGGTACCGTTAAGGGGTAGCATGTCTGAAAATTGAAAACAAAATTCATCATCTTCTAAGAATAGAACCGATGTATGCCAGTTGTTTCAAATATTTGTCTTATTTATTATATTTTCTTCTAGTGAATGCGAAATATTATCGTGTGCTTTCTATTTTACATCGTTTAATTAACGAAACATCTTTATTTTCCTTATTTTTCTTTTTTACAAAGTTAAATAATTTTATGAATTTTTGTGTTAAAACAATTTAATTTAAGGAATTTTTAATTATATATATATAAAGAAAATTAAAAATAATTTATTAAAATTACAAAAAAAATCTGCTTTCGGTATTGATTAATGACATAATCATTTAAATTTAACTTCGTGCTGGAATAAAAATAAAATTGATAAATTATTACTATTTAAAATTTTATTTATAAAATTTTATTTATTTATTTAAATTTTAAAAGTTTTAATTAAATTTAAACAATCTTTGTATCTTTATCTACATTTATCATATTAGTTTTGTTTGTAAAATACTTTATCTTTGCCCATTATAAACATTTCATCTGTTAACTCAATAGGTCTACATCTATGAAACGTAACAGTATAATCTACGACTTCTAAGAATGAATAAATGAAACAGTTTCTACTTAAACGACATTTTATATTTTCTACACCGTAATTCTATATATAATCTTACATTACTTATATTAACAATAAGAGAAAATTAAAATATATATTTTTTATCATCAATATTGTATTTCTATCGTACGAAATTCTAGCTTTTATTGTTTAAAAAGATGATAATTAAAGAATTCAATTTGCAAGCTTATAGTTTATAAATCAGTATTCAAATTCTTAACAGTATTACGTATCAGGGTAGCATCGGTGATGCGGGTATAACTTTTAATCGATCCTCCTAGTGATGCTCATTCTTAGGTCATTGACTAGCATGTGCATCTGTGTCGAAGATGCTGGCAACTGCACGCCTACAATTTTTAAAATGACCTAAAATGATGCATTACTGTTTTTTTCGATCGAACACCGGTTTCAATTTTCCCACGACGTCTCCATTTTGTCAACATTTTATAATAAAAAATTTCGAGTTCTCTCTACGTAAACATATTTTTCTTTTACAGATTTACATACTGTGCTGTGTTACGACTGTTTTTCCTGCCATTAGCAACAATTAATTTAATGCGGTTTTTACTTTATTGCCATTTTTTATTATTAAAATTCATCCGTGAAAGGTTGATAATATTTAAAGCAAGCCATAAAGTTTTTGCGGTTTCCTTTTTGCATATTTTATGTTTCTGTATAATCGATTCAGTACCAGGTGTAACCATCAATGAATTTAATGAAATTTGATTTTAATGTTTAAAGATTACCATTTTTAGATTGTAATTCTGATATATTTTTTCTTTCTAAAAAAAGAATTGTTACGCTTTGATAGAATCCGTCAATGAATGAGATTTTTATGAAAACTTTTGTTTACTTCAAACTAAATATTTAATATATATATCACAACTGATAATAATAATAAAAAAAAAAAAACGATAAAACGCAATTTTAAATATAGTTCACTCTTTATCAGACAAAGTTTGAATATTAAAATCAAGCACTTTATAAGAGATAAAGTCGAAAGAGCAATAAATTTAAACTCGCATCACGCAAACAGAAGTGCATGCTATTTAAATGAGATGTTGATCTCTTGATATTTTTTCCCTCCATTTTTCTAAACTCTAAATTCTTGTAATCGTATTTAATTGTTTTGGGTCATAAATTAGAATTGGCATAAATTACTCTTTAAATTCTATTGATAAATTTCACAATAATATTCTTATAAAAATATCCAATATATTTTTTTTTTCGTTTTTTTTAACATTTACCCTGAAGACTGTATAGGAAGAAACTGTACAAAAATATGCAATTTTTCTTCCTATATTTCTTCCTTTTATCGCAAATGCCGTGTTATTTTCTTATCTCGAAAATTTTCCCCTATATTTTTCCTCCATCTGTTTATGCATAAAGAGAATGCGGGTAATATGGCCCCAACTAACTTTAAATAACTTTTTCTGGATGATATAAAAATTATTTATCTGAAGTTTAATGAAAATTAAAAGCAAATATTTGTTGTATTTATTGATTAAATCCCAGTTATCAAATGCTTTATATCTACACAACAATAAAATATCATAAGTATGTGAAAGTTTTCTGATATCTCGCTTTCTTCGTTCATAAAATAGCAATCGTTAAATTAACGATCGTGTGGACGCAATCTTCTCGCTTAATAGATGTCTATAGTCGAGCTATCAAACATATATCGCTGTATGATGGATACTTTTATGAAATACTTCAAAGCGACCGTATTACCCGGCATGGTCACATTACTTTCATTCATCTTACTCGATTTTATAGAGTAATATTTCACAAATCCCCGGGATTATAAGAATTTTTATAAATGGCATTTCAGTTTAAAATTAATTTTGCAATATCAGTTTAACAGCCTAACAGTTTATATCTTTCACATTTCTGCCCACAAATTCTATAAAATGCTCGTTTATAACGATAAATGACGTAAGAATTACTAAAAAACAATTCCATAAAACAAAATTAAAATTGTCAAAATTTTACTGTCAATTAGGTGACATTTAAAACAATATATATAATTTAATAACAGCCAAAACACATTATTCCACTACACAAAATATTTATAAGATTTTATTCCCAAATTTCGCTTCTCATATTAAATACTTGTTTAATTTTGCATCATTAAGAGAGATTACTTATTGCTAAGTGATTAAACTTTCTACTCAAGAATTCCCTTATGCTCGTATCAAGGAAATTTCCCATTTTAGAAACGTATTGACGTCAATCGACTTTTAAGTAATTGGCTAATTTTAAACAAAACTTACCAATCGTGCTTAGCATTCGAACATTGAATTATATTTTCTTATATAAAAAGAAATGCAAGCTAATTTTAAATTTTATTAAAATTAAATTATTTTATACTACAGAATTTTTTGAGAAAGTCGAATTAAATTACGATAACGTAGACAGCAAAAATGTTTCTAAATAAATACAATTAGGCGTATTTAATTACGGTTTTAAGTATTTAATTTAAATGTGTTAATGATAACCTGTTTAACTTTTTTTTTAATTAATAAAGTTCATTTAACGGTTTTAAGCTTATTCTTCTTCACAATAGAACAATAAAGCTCTTAGATATTCATAACGACGAATACAAAAGCCCGTTTCATATACGAAGGCTGTGAAACTGCTATGAATTGCTGGTATTTAGACATTGATTACTTAATGCTTGAATGAAGTAAAAGACTATAAAGAACAACTAAGGCTCATTTCTTGTTCACTGACCCAAGTAAGTACAAATGAATTGTTTGGCCTCGAAGAAACAATGCTCATGTCCATTGTCCGAAAGCCTAATGTGTTAAAAAGAACTATCGGGGCGTCACCATGTACCATACTTGACCTATCTTTATTAATTATAAGTACAAAAATCTATTATTTCTGTTATAATAAAAACTCGACGTAAAAATAAATTAATAAAAATAAATATATCTACTTCGTGATTTCGAATTTTTTTTCAAAAAAAGAAAAAACATTCAGTGTCCTTTGGATAATAAGCTGTTCTGTATCAAATGCTGAGTAGATATACTTGATTTCTCAAGTGTTCTTCTAACTTCATCATTAAATAGATTTTCTTACAATATTTTATTTTTTTATGCGAAAATTCTTAAATAGTTTTATTTGTTTTAAACTGTTATAGAAATATTTTATGAAGACTAGATCTAAAAGAATTTTTTAAAGTGATAACTCGAGATGAATTCATTAAAAAGTTATTCCATCTTAATGTTTAATGAATACATGTTTCGAAAAATGTCTAACTGATAATTTACTAGCTGAATAATTTGAATTTAAAGATTATGATACTTACCTATGTTACTATTATGCATGTAATCTCAGAAACATGTGCTAAACAGGCATTGTCAGAGCGATAGATCGTCGCTAAGACGTTGTCTATACAGATATTCAAAAATGAGATAGACTTTTAGATATTTTGATGGAAATTTTGTAAAACATGTAAAAATGTTGAATAAAATATTTACATTATAAATAAGAATTATATCATATATGAAAATCTAGGTGCCGGATATGATCGATCATCTTCGTAAAGATCTACATCTAAAAATGCAATTTCTTCTTAGAGAATTACATTGCAAACTGTTTCCATTTACGATCAAGAGCTTCTATTGTTTATATTTATGAGTTTAATGTCCCAAGTTTTCGTTCTGTTTAGTAGACCCCGAGGAAGAGGGAAAATTTAATTTTCTTAGGAGTTGAAAGACATAAATCTGTATATCATTTTCCATCGAATATTATAAGCGTCGTATCAGAAACATAATCTGTAATTCTGCATGCAGGTAATTAGACCTATCCATCATATTTCCATATAAAGTATATAAGATATGAAGGAATAAATACTTGTTTAAGTAGAACGCGATACAGTTTTATTTTATCTTTCTTCTTGTTTTTATTTATTATAAATTGCGTTAAATTTGTCTATTAAACATTATATTAGAATAGTAACTAATGTAAATCTTGATATGCATCTCGATAAGTCGTAATAATAATAATTTAAAAACCAAGAAACCAAAAATATTAAAATTGTTTTGGCAAGAGAAAGTCATTGGGAGAACAATGGTGTGAATATTAAGGAAGTACAATTGTCAAAAGAGGGATAGACCTATATTATTAAGAAAGGATAATTAGTGAGTGGATGATTGCTGTTCTGCATTGTTACCAATACAAAAAAATATACGTATATGATATATAAAATGCTTTATCTTCATTGCTCTAGAATAATACAGTGGTTGAATTGTAGATCTAACAGACAGATCTATAAAATTTTAATTATGATTCTAGATTTATTAAAAACAAAATAACAGCTAATAATTAGAACAGATTAAAAAATAGAGGTTATATAATCTTCTAATATAGCATTTTCATCTCAACAGTGGATTAAAATCACTTTTTTTTATTTAAAGAATTATTTTTTTTACTATATTCGATTTTCATGCTCAAAAAAAAAAAAAAAATCGTAGAAACTGGAAATTTTCATGGTATTTTTGTTAAGAGTGATGGAATTAATTCACCTGGGCATCTTGATGCAAAATGATAATTTATTGAATATTCTAATTTGAAAAAGAAAGTCAAAAATAAATTACATCTATTAGTATTATTATTATTTTGCAAATATATATAAGTTAAATTTAAGTACATATGCCTATAGGCGAGATACATTAAACTATTTTCCTTGTTATTCCATGTTTGTTTAAGTACTTGTAATGGTCAATATTTCCAAACTATGACATAGAAAGTTATATCCTGCTCTCATATAATCATTATACGATTACTCATTCAATAGAAAATCTCTAAAAATGCTCTAAATGCTCTAAAAATAGGGAATAAGTGAAAAATCTGAGGATACCAAAGAAGACCAGACTTTTCCAGCATCAGATGTTAAGAGATTCAATATGATATGGAAGTGCGGGCGCTTCATTTGCACTTATTGCAGTGATACAAAATTGGGACCATATACAATTAAAAAACTCTTTGGCAAATTTTCGGTGGATCAAGGCACTCAAATTTTACCTAAAAAATAAACACTCTTCAGATGTCTACCTTAATTCACAAAACATTACATATTTTCCAACAAAATCTGTGTTATCCTATTCATTAATCTGTTTATAGTGTTGACGACTGTAGAGAGAACTATACACTAAATAAAAATCCAATTTAAAATGTCTTTTATGCTATTCAGAGAGGAAATGGAGAATTTTCTCATATATTAACTTTGAATTACTGTTATTTGAAAAACTCTGTACATAAATTTGAATATAAAAAAATTTCAATAAATTTATTTATGTTAAAATTATGCCGATTTGTCAAATTTTCATCACACGTTTCAGCTCTGTATCAATATTAAAGTTTTAAATGTGCAAATTTTATTTATTTTATAACAAAATAAGAATAATAATATTTTCTATAATGTTTTCTTACATATTTTTAGTCTTAACGTTAAACTTATATGATAGTTTTCTATTTTCTTATTAAATTTTATAACATGAAACAGAAGAAATAATTAACCAAAAAATGTTTTAATTGTTAATAGATCTAGTTTATGAAATTAACACTAAAAAATAATTAGAATAATAACATTTCTTTTTTCTATTTAACTAGAATGACATTAAATTAGAACATTATTTTATAATTCGTAAATTTCGTCGTATTTAACACCAATATTTTTATCAATAATTAATTTTTTTGCTTGATATTTGATATTAATAACGATTCTTTTTCTGATATATATGTAGACAAACGTGATTATAATATTTGTTGTTATCTAAAAACATTATTCATAAATTTAAAAATCAGATATAGTCTAGGTCATTCGAACATTACTTTATTTAGATTAAATAACATAAAAATTAAAGGACAGTTGAGAAGAAAATTAATCGTTTTTTGTAAGAGTTAGCTCGAAGCAAAAGTGAAAATTTTTATTGCCTGAATGCCCTATATTTTTCTAAATTTATGAAACAGTGCTTCTTTTCGAACATTACATCAGCGGGAGTTAGCATCATTTAACAACTGTTCCTCTCATGTATTCATCAGTGAAAGTACCGAAAATACACACACTTCATTTTATCGCATGTTTACCAACTATTTTTAATCAGTGCAATCAATATTATTACTGCGAAAATAGATTACAACGTGTTTTCTTTGCACCATCTCTTTAGAAACTAAAGCACAGAATCATTACAAAATCATATAAAACAGTTTTTAAAGTTTTATCCATGAACATATATATATATTTATAAATTTATTTTCTTATTTTATTTATGTCAGTAAAAATATCATAAAAATAGTCTATTTAAAAAAATGTTTTAGAAATTGACCCCTTATCTTTTTTATTGGGCATTTTACAGAAGATGTTAAGATAAACTGTCACTTCTATCAGGCAGGCATTCATACAACTAATGAGGAGTTTTACCTTGTTAGTAGTGCTTCTCACTAACCTTACTGATAAGTCAGAAGTGGGGCCATGTATACCCACAGACAGATTTAAGCATGGAAGAAATTACTAGAAAAAATAACATAAAATCGAATAAAAATGCATATAATTTAATAGAAAGAATGTGTAAACATAAATCAGAACTTTGTATAACTATTTTTAGGAAAGTATATATATAAATATATATTTTTTTCTATTCTATTAACAATACGCTATACAACATTCGTACAAAAAAAAAGAACTTTTCTTCTAAGGAAAATGCCACTGATACAATGCACTTTACGAAACGATATCAAAACCTATCTTTCTATATATAAACTTATCTAATAATCTAATTTTTTCTTATAAATGCCCTTCCAGTTATTTATCATTTACATCATCTATCCAGACAATTCGGTAATTAACTGTTAATTCTTTTTTTACAGTGTATCACGAAAGTTATCTCTGTGTTCGATCTTTAAAGAGATATATCTATATATACGTATAAAAAAAAAAGAAAAAAGAATAAGGTATTATTTTATCGAATAATGTTATCAAGAACATTTTATTAATAAACACTTAAAAAAATTTAACATATTCATCATAGTTATTATATTAGAGATAATAACGCAATTTGAATATTATTCTTTAGATTAGAATATTTTATATCGGTTAATTTATTGGCTGAAACGTAGCAGTTTTATAAAAATGGCTGGAAGCGTTATAGATATTTAGATTACTGTCAAAAATCGAAAGATATCCGTTCAGCAATGTTTTCTTTGCTCCGTTCTTCCTTAATTTTTAATTCTATCCCTGTTTGTAAAACATTATATTTTATAAGGAAAACATCACTTTGTTATATATATTTATATACAGTATATCTATCAATTTTTAAAAGCGAACAAAACGTTTTATGTTTTTAACTGAATTAAAATCAACTTTTATTGCCCATTCTTTTAGATACAAGAATACAAGCAATTTGATACAGAAAAAAAAATTCTCTTTTATTCTATTAAAAGAATAGACTGACGATAATACTGATAAAATCGTTCGTAACACGTGATTTTTTATTATTTTTAAAAATGTTTATACTGTACAGAGAAATATATAAATTTGCGAAGTATTTTTTTAATAAATCGAAATCTGATTAGTTTTTCGTGTATATAATAAAAATATCGTATAAATTATTTAATCGTTATTATTATTTTTTAATTATTACTTTCCTTTTATAAATTTGACGTCACGCGAAAGATAAAAAAAAAAAAATCATTAATGATCTAAGTACAACATTAAAATTTATTTATTTTTTAATTATTTAAATAGTGTTATTTCCAATTTATTTAACAAATTTAAGTCGCCTAGAAGATAACATTTATTTATTTATTTTATTACTTTATACGTTTACTATTTATAAAATTTTAAAAACGAATTTATGTTAAAAATAATAATAAAATAATACTTCTTTATTTATAAATTACCGTTTGGTTAATTTTTATAACCTGATAGATATATATTTATTAATATTTTTAATACGATTTTATTAATAGAAGGTTAACTTTAAATAAAATTGTAGGCCAAACAAATCGATAGAAAAACTGTCGAGAGAGGAAATGGGGGTGAAATTGGTTAAAAAGTCTAGCATTTTCTATTCTAAATCGGCTGTAAGAACGAAAAATTTGGCGATTATTTTTTTCTTTTTTTAGTTTGTGCCGCAAGGACGAAATTTATAGACGTCGGGAAAAATTCGATTCTACTACTAGATTCCTTATCAATCCTCTATTGAAGCACGCATAAAAACAAAAAGAAAAAAAACTTGGGGAGTGAGTAGCGATTTATCAGCTTTCGTAGAGCCTTTTTTCCAATATCATGTTTTCGGTGAAGCTGATCAGTTTTCCGTTCCTTGAAGTACTAGAAATGAGGACGGTCAATGCCCCTATACCTAACATCAGCGGCTCAGCAGGTGGAAAGTGGATTTTCTCGGTCGAACCAGAACTTATTATTACAGAACTGACTATAAGAGGACAGGATGCAACAAACATCCATGCTAAAATAAAACAACCATTCTGGATCAAAACATTAATAACAAAGATCAATAAACACCTACACTTTCGCATATATATATATATACTGTATATATAATTTTTTTTTCTAATCGTTCATTATGTAATTACGAAAAAAATTTTTTAAGTATTCTTGCAGCAATATTTATTAAAAATTGATAACAGCTTCAATTATCTTCGCTACACTTCTCTCTAATTTTTTTTAAGTAAAGTTTATAGTCCTATTTATTCGAAACTCCTTTAGAAGAAGAAAAAAAATCAATGCCGTCCATCATCGTATAATATTTGCACTGTTTTAATTAAGCACTATAAAAATTGAATGAATCGAGAGCGAATTCTATTTTAAAATTTCATTCTGACGTCAAGTAGAGAATATAGAACTTACGTCCTTAAAAATAATGTTTTTGAAGTGGTCAAGTACGAGTACAAACAGCAGATCATTCACTGTTATAAGCAAAACAATAGCAAAGGGCAATCCGAATGATAATAACTTCAAATTACTATTCATTGTAAAATGTTTTTTAAGTTGGTCGGGCGATAAACATTGTTTATAGTTTGGAATTTAGGTCTTGCGCTTTTGAACTGCAACTTGGGCATAACCAATCTTTCATTATAATTCTTATAAACAAGGTGCCTTGTCTAATTTTTGTAAGAAAATAATAATAACTTAATAATCGCTTGTGGATACGATCTAAGAAATGTTACATATATATATTAGTATGTTCTGTACTGTCTAAGAAATCAGTATTTTCTAAAAGGATCATCTAAAAATTGGTGATTTATATTATAACATAAAAGGTGTTTTCAGATTTGTTTGAAGTAATATTCTTTATTTATAAACTATCCCCATTTATTATCAATTTTTTTTGAAAATTTGAATAGTGAGAGTGAATGGTATTTAGGACAACCGATTATTGTATTCTATCTACAAAATCCGCAGTTCTTTTGTGTTTCTGAGGAAAGAGGACAGCTTGTAAGAGAACATCGAAATTTTAAGACGAACTTCATAAAATTTTATAACCTACCTAACCATGTCCTATATATTTCAATAAATTATGTTAACTTATAGAGAATTTAGAACAAATATGTGCTTTTTTTGATGTTTCGTCGATGGACGTAAGAGATGTTTCGTATTACCCCGCATGAGATTTTTACTAAAAAATGCCAAACTTTATATTATTTACTATTGAAATATAAATGGCATCGATGTTTTGTAAACTATATCCATCTACAGATAAAATAACAACAACGATCGAGTATCATTTATCGCATTTTAACGATTTTTTTTTATTATTATTTTACTATGAAGATCACGTTATTGTCTAACAATCTATTAATTTAAAAACTTTAAAATCCGAATAGAAAATAAGTTTTTAAACAATGTAATTTATTATTTCGCGTATTTTAAAACTGTTTTTACATAGCACATAACAAAACTTTGTCTCTGTAGAAAAATTTCTAGTTTTCGATTCTCTACACGAAATTTTAAGCATCGTTATATTCCGTACGTGCGTACTTTGTGTTATTCATTTATTATATACCACTATTTGCAATTACAAAGAATAATAAAGAATATGAAATTAAAAATAAACAAAAACTTCGTACAGGATAGAGTATATCGCCAGTTTTAATTTACTCGCAAAATTAAACTCGCACTTGATATTTTATATCGCAAACAGAGAGATTAAATATATTTTTAAACTTCGCTAAATTTTTATTATTAAAATTATTAATTGCCATTTATTCTATAATATATACATGTATAGAATTTTGTACGTAATATTTATCAAGTTAATAATAATCTCTCTGAGAAATTTAAGAAGTCTCAACGAAACGAAACAAAAAAAATTCGACCAAACTCTTGATGAGATTCAAGCATTTCCTTCCTTCGAAAGAAGATTAGATCCATGTATAATTCATTAAAGTAGCTTAAACTTTCTTCTATACAGCTACTTAGCATTCGATATAAGTCTATTTAGATAAGTTTCGGTGCGGGAGGTAAACATTTATAAAGATATTCAGTTACAGACCTGATTGCTTTAACCGCGTAATCTTTAATGCCAAAGATTACGCGGTTTAAAACTTTAGATTTTAGTGGCGCAATGGGAATTAAAAGTGGTAAAAATCTCATGCGGCATTTAATTATCGATCTAAGATAAAGTTTTATAATTTTAATTAGCTGTGAAAACGTTGGAAAATAATGATTTTTTGCTATCTCGCGTTGTCGCATTAATTATTCTTATCTGTACTTTTTAGGTACGCATCATCAATTCGGATCGATTTTATGTATTCGTTGTACAGTTTTTGGGCTTTGCGAAACAGAATATATTGACACTATTACGTCGAAACTTGCAGTATGTTGTTTATTCGCAAATATAGGACTTAATATTTTGGAACAACAGCGATAGACAAATGTACAGATGGTGAACGAACGTTTCCTGTTTTGTTCTAACATATGATATAACTATCAGTCCACGTTTTTGTTAGCTTCCGGGATGCTGCGTTTCCGTATTTATCACCAACGTTATTGATTTTTTAAACTGTTGAAATAATAGTTTAGATAAGGGCAACAGACGAAGCGGAAACCTTACATAAGAGCAGTTGATCGTTTTAATAAAGTCATAAAATACCAAAATGTTAAACAAATATGGCGCCAAACTTATTTAAATTCCAGGAAAATTAGCATAAATTACACGTTTGCGATTAAATTAAACGATTGATATTGATTTTACCAATTAACCGTTGCATAGCCTGCGAAGTATCAGAGTTAGATGAATGAAGCAATTATCAATGATTGATGATGACAATTATGCTCCTGACATATGTATCATCATCATTCCCTCTCTTCGAGGAAAAAAAAAAAGAAAAACTTTAATCAAAAGTATAAAGTTTCCGTTATACTGATTATGATCTACAATCATTCATTTTCTTAAAAGATCGTTAAAAATTTAAAAGGTCGTGCATCAAAAATTGAAAATTATCAACTTTATCACTACAGAATTTTAATTATTAAAAAAAAAAATAAAAAATAAAGAAAGGCTATCGATGTTTGCTATTCTAAGTTGAATAATCATTCTGTTGTCCTCTTTACACTTCATTTGTTGGCCAAATGTTGCGTGAAGAATCGAATTGTCACATTGGTTTCAGTCCTGCTGATTGGTGACTCTGTTGTCGAGATGTCACATTCCAGAGGTCGATGACCGTCAGAGCTTTGGGTGAGTTTC